>NWSH02000525.1:172247-199098 GCA_002382865.2 Heliothis virescens | reverse complement strand
AATGTGAAACGAGTGCCTTTTGATGTTGTTGTTGGGCTGTTCAGTCAGTATGTTAGCTGCCCGAAAGGCGCTTTCAAAGTTCGTAATGAGTGCTGGACTTTTTGAACAAGATTTTTTTTTGTTTTAAGACTTCTTGGGCTCAAGCTCACTGACAACAAAAACTACGGTTTTCTTAAAACGATTGTTTACTGTGTTGTGTGAACTTTAACGTACTAGTTCTAAAGTAAACGGTTGTTTTGAGGAAACTGAGGGTTATGTTCTGGGTGAACTTGGGCGTTAAAAGTAAATACTTATGCAATGATTTCTATAATTTCAGTATAAATGTTTGTTTTGTGTTTTTTTGATCGAATATATTAATTGTTAATTTTATAGCAGTATTTTAAGATTTTAAGATAAACCCTAACTTTCATGATTTTAACACTTTAACATAATAGCTTTAAGTGTACTTACAGAAAAAGCTTACGTCTTTTGTATCTTTATTACATAACTATTCCTATGTGACATTTAAAGCTTCGCAAAAAATGGACTTTGCGTGAGTTATTGTTCTTTTTGATATGTAATGTTGCCAAATAAATGTTTTCAATATAATTAACATTTGTTTTAATTCCTGTTCCTGGTAAAAATTGAAATAGTTTATCGTAAAAATTAACCCAGTGAAACTAAACTATAACACGGAATTGTGTGTACGTTCTGTAGTTAGAAGTTCTGAAATAATTATCTATCACGACTACAAAAAAAATAGAAAATTGCGGAAGGGGACGACCAAAGAAACGATGGGTGGATTGTGTGAAAGTCGATATGGCTAGGAAGAATGTTACTTGTGAGATGACGGCAAATAGAAGAGAATGGAAGAAGAAAACATGCTGCGCCGACCCCAAATAGATTGAGATAAGAGCAGGGAGATAGATAGAAATACAGAAAAAAATAACCTGGAAATCAGAGAACTACTAAAGTCACCGAAAACAGCTTTTGGTTTCGGGAATATAGTGTTCAGGTGTCATTGTAATTTTGATCGTGTTAATGGACTTTTGTTGTTGTTACAGGTCTGTACCTACACAAATACAGATTAGGGAGTAAGAAACTGTACTTACTGCAATTAATTTTTAACTTAGGAATAATACTAATTCGCAAATTCAACACTTATTTATCGCTATTGTTATCGGGCTGTTTGTCCCAATGGAATCAGAAATGTATTTTCCTCCTTCCGATAGCTAATTCAAAATACCATAATATGTATAAAGAGCTGGTACTGACGACAAATTTTACTAATCGAACATTGACCTTCAGCTATTGTGATAAGGTTGAAAATCTATTGAAGAAAGACAGATTAATTTAAATTGATGTGCAGGCGTCTCTACAGTTCGCGTCAATTAAGTTTACATTTCAGATATTAGCCAATTGACTTCTCACACAACATGCGCGGACGCTTTTTCCTTTACTACTATGCGAGAGGAAGCCTGTGCCCAGCAGTGGGACGATAAAAATCATCATCGATAAAAATCTGACAGATGGCGCCATAAACTTTTTTTAATTTTAATAGTTTTTCTATGGCATAATCTGTCAGATCTAGAACTCTCTAGAACGTATGAAACTGGCCGTTCAACTATTGTGAAATCAATAGTAGCCAGCCTTGGGACCAACAAAGCTTCTCGGGAAAATGACTGTACGAACAAACGCATAAGTTGCGCGAATTGTACAGACGACAGTACATCAAGTTACCACAATCTGTCAAATTTCTGCAATAGATTATCAACCTTATCGTAATGGCGGTAGGTTAATGTTCGATTGCCAAAATTTTACAGATTCTTATACGTTGAGCTGCTCTCGTCTATGCCTACATATCTAAATAATTTGAAATTCCCACAAAAAAGGGATAATTAAAAATATTTGAAATAAAATTCTATTTATTTCTAGATTAAGAATTAAATGGCACTAATTATGCAAAACAAGGTCCTTAAAAACCCAACTATTAACATACCTATTAAAACCATAGTTTAACCCAGCTAATAATAATGAGCATCACTTATTTGTACGAATAGTTTATCGTTTTTTTTCCTCAAGATAAATTTTAGAGTAATGTTAGTTTACATTATACAAGTAAAAATAAAACAAAATGTGAAGTCCCATTTGGATTAGCAACGTCAATATTATGAGGGCTATTACATATAATAATAATTATGGCGTAAAAGGCGATTGTTGTCCACGATCAGCCAGCTGCGCAGGACATATTATAGTGCACAAGCATTTGCGCAGACACAGGTGCACTCTCTATTCCCTCACTCTCATAACCCGATGGGACGGCAATCCGACACGACCGGAGAGAGATCAGGCGCAGGACCAACATTAGACCGGAGAGCACGTCTGCGTTGCACAAGTGTACAACAAAAATTAAAAAAAAAATTACAGACGCTTGAAAAACAGTAGTATAAATGAAAAGACTATAATTTCGCATAACCTGTCTTTATTAATATCTATCAAACTTATCTCATTTTTCATCACAGAGGGTCCGTATACTCACAGCAAAGTAAAGCATGTTATTAAAAAAATCATAATAATGTGAATTTCATAACAAATACAATAAATAATTATGAGAAAATAATCACTACCTTTGGCTTATTTAATCGTCCTATTTTTGTAACAAAAATGTGTTTAATCTGATATTGATTGCATGATAAATACTAATCACACAGCTATTTTCTTATTTTTTTTACAATATACAAAGAATTTNTAATTTTATAACAAATACAATAAATAATAATAACTAGCTTTGGTTTATTTAATCTTCCTATTTTTGTAACAAAAAAGTGTTTTACCTGATATTAATTACATGAGAAATATTAATCTTACAGCTATTTTCTTACGAAGACAACTGCGTACAATATATACAAGATTATCAGTATAAAATATTATAACCATGCAAGGTGAGTAATAGTAGCTATTTGAATTAATAAAGGAATGTATCATACATACAAATCCCCACCCATGACACCCTCAGAAGATACGCCTAGGCGTGTCATAGTTGCTTTTTTAAAGACCCCATGACACCCCCAGGGATATCTTCCATGCCAAAGTGTAACTTGAATATCACGGGTTACTGTTTATTTAGGGGTTGAAAAATCAAGGAAAATATAAATATATTTAAACTCTCGTCTTACAAAACTATTTTAAAAACTTTTCCTAAAATAGAGCTGCCACCAGCATTACAATTATTTATTCTTATTTATTTCTCCTATCTACACTAATACAAAATGTACAATTCACTTAAAATTGAACTACAACATAGACCCGTAACAAAAAGTTTTATTTGAAATCTAGCTACTATATTCAGAAGCTGAAAGTCTAATTCTGGCGTGAAATACGAATGAACTAAAATAATAAACATATATTTTTCTTTGCTAACAATTGCGAGGTTTACTATTATTGAATACGTCGATAGGCTCTTAGCAATTCAGTTTGAGGAATTGACCATTTAACGGCTACCTTGTAACCATTCTATAAAATTAGATCTGAAGTTAGTTATAGACGATTGCGTTCCCTTAGGAGGGGTTGTGCTCGATAAAATTGCGCAAAATTGACCGCATAAAGCACTGAACATTGCGCAACGATTTTAGCGACAAAAATTTTAATGCAATATTGCGCAATTTAATACATCATTTAGATGACTTTTTACACTCAACAGCGCAGCCAGCTTCCTCTAAACCCGAGGTTGTTTATTTTTAACTATATAGTACTGCAATTAAGAGGACTGTAAGAGTGATGAAGCGAAGATCTGCTGCATAATCTGCGGCAACGCGGCGACGTCCATACACACGTGCGCGTGACCAGCGGGTAAGCGGCGCAGGAGTCTGCAAGGAACGACCATTTTATAAGAGAATTAACCGTTTTCTGAGGAAAGTGCTTGCCGCAACTGGATAAAAAGTAGGCTATGTATTATAAAAATATAGATAGACTTTATTAGGTACCTAGCCTATTTTTTTCATTTTTGATCATAAATCTAATAAAAGTAGATGACATTATGGGCAGTTTTATCGCTAAGAGCGATCTCTTCCAAACAATTTTATAATTCTGATGTAATAGCTATATTACTGCTAAGTCTCTTTAAAATTCATTTAGCCGTTTGCGCATGAAGAAGCAAGAAATACACACTCACAAACTTTCGCTTTAATAAGTGTGATGGTACGGAACCCTTTGTGCAGGAGTCCGACTAGCACTTAGCCGATTTTTTTATAATTTCTATATTTTCAAATTCCATCGTTAACGACTATTTAGACATAATAAAAGTACAACTTACGCATTAGCCTCGTCTCCTAAACTGCCGATGAATATGACGTGCGCTTGTACTCTGTGATCCGAGGTCAGTATCGTGCCTAAATCTTCTGGTCGAATACCGTATCTGTGGATAATATTTCATTATGATTTAGTTTTTTTAAGAATATTTTAAGTATGCTGGTTAATAATGTAATGAAAAAGATAAAAGAAAGAGTTTACATAAATTGTTTACTTCTTTATAAGCCGCATCCCAAAATAACTAAGGATAAAAAGCTTATATGTTATACTGAAGAGTAAGTTTAGTGAATTGGCCGCATGAAAGTGAAGAAGAAACAAATAGACTCAAAAACTCGCCTTTATAATGTTAATAAGGCAGTATTTTACACAGTAACTGAAAGTTACTCTATATCGAATGCTACAGGTTATATTTGGCGCTACATTGACAAAAAAAAATCACCTAATGAACATCATACTACACACAAATACATGCATGGTTCACATACACAGGTAAAACCATAATTCCGATTGCCGTCACTTAAAATCAGTTCGCTTATCTCAAAATGTAGGTACAGAGAGCACAACAAGATAATACAATCTGTCAAATTTCTGCGATAGATTTTCAACCTTATCACAACAGTGGAAGGTGCCTATATGTTCGATTGGTAAAATTTGACAGATTCGTATACGTTGACCTGCTGTCGTCTGTGCCTCATAGTAGTTTTTTACGAAAACAATATGGTAATTAATCCTATTTAACTATACTAACCGTCTCAAATTAGCATCAGACAGTATGAGCACGATGGCTTCGTCTGCGTCTTCGGCGGCGATGCTGGAGATGGCGTGCTCGGCCGCCGGCAGCGTGTTGTCGCCCGACCAGCAGAACTGCGCGTGCGCATGCATCGTGCGGATTATCTGGAAAATGGAGAGAGGTGGTGATGGTAATGAGTATAGGGAATATCAGTAATGGTGCATTAATTTTTATGGCTTAAAAATAAATTTCATGATAAATATTTTTGTCGATACATAGGTATAAAGTAATCAAGTGGATGTGCAGTTTATCAATGGGTTAGCAAGTAAATAGAACTGTTATGAGCCTTATCAGAGAGACAACTATGGATCTATGTCGATTTATGTTTTTTTATTACAAATTTTATACGGTGTAACAGCTCCATAGCCTATAGCTGTGTATAGTTCTCGCCAAACTTTTTGTCGTCACGGAATTTTCCGCGTGTAGTTGCGCAGAAACCATGTTTAGTATCTCCAGGCGCCGATGGTGGGGGAGGGGTTTAGGCCGCATGCGCGGACGTGTGCTGGGAATTTATAGCTGTTATGACTCTACAGTTCTTAGTATAGGACGCCATTATCATAAAAGTAAACATTAACGGAGTTTCACAGATTCCATATAATATTCTAGATGAAGTAGTGATGAATGTTCTAGAAATGTTTTTAATTTCGTCAACTTTTCTAAGGCATTACATGTCAGACAGCTGTCTAGAACTTTGTGGAACCTGTGAAACTGGGCGTAAATCACTGACTAAAATTTAATCTCAGTACCTGTAACCTCTTCTTCTCATCTTCAGGTGGCCTGTCGACCCTGACCAGCTCGAGCGCGTGTTCCTCCCCGGAGTGGCCGAGCATGTCGTATCGGATGCGAGCTTCATAACCTTTGAGCGCCTCTGTCAAAAGTACTACGGCCTCCATCGAACGCTCTAGACGACCGTCGTATGAATTGAACCTGGGAAAATTATTATTATGTAATTTAAATAACTGTTCTATACATCTTTCTGCTCTTAAAATTTTTCTTTATGACACTATTTCATGCACGTAACATTTCAAGATGGTTAATTCTCTGCATCACGTTTTAGTATTCATTCGATTTAAAAAGCGTAATCATTTTAGTCTGTTGTGTAGATAGAAGGGTATGAGAAACATACTTGATGACTAGTAGCTAATCCCTTTTTTGATTCAAAAGACCAAAGTCAAATAAGTGATTTGAAATTATGCAAAAATTATTATTATTTTATATAATATCTGTTAGGATTTAGCAGAATGTGAAAGATTGGAGAAGAATTGATTTAGGTGATGGAAACCTTGACAAAGAAAATTTTGTCCAAGTAGAGACCCTCACATGTGGGTAAATAATATGAGTTCAATAGTTTATCACTCATCTAAACATACCTGTACATACTGCCAGACACGTCTACCACCAATCGCAGCCGTTTGGGCTTCTCTGGCGGAGCTCCTGGCGGCGGCTCCTGGTCCGTGCGGCGACGGTATATGGAGCGCTCGCCTGCTAAACCTGGCACCATAATACGACATTGAATTATCATCTACTACGTGCCAAACTTGATGGCGTCTTGAAATATCATGCGGGTTGTTTCGCAAGAAACATACTTCACTTACTTTTAAATAGCTAAAGACAGACATGTTTTTCTTTAAAATAAACACGATAGAAGATATAAATAAATGGTTAAAAATAACAGTATACTCCCGACTACTAATAACTACAGAGAAATGTAGAGTGTTTTGGGTTCAGACAATCTGAGCTAGCAAAAACTATACTACGATTTCAGTATTTTTCTTGCGGGCGAGTCGATGGCAATTGATCTTAAATTTTAGTTGTCTAGTAATTCGCTATGCACACTATCTCATTACTGATATTACCTTCAATAATCTTGCCGTCATCTAGTTCCCCGCTAGTCTGATGTCTGCTCCAATGACGTTCCTTCTTCTTCGCTTGCAGTTCGGCTAGCACGCCGCGAAGTGCTCCTATCTGTAAATAAAAATATTTTTTTTACGTTAAGCTCTCTCATTCAACTGATGGTGATGGTGTAAGCACGATAAAGGACTGAAAAGTAAAAATAATACTTTTTTACTTTACAACTCTGACATCCCGTTTTATAGGTTCCAGATAAAGTCATTGCCATACTACTTTTCTATGGCATTATCTGTCAAAATTAAAAACATTTCTGTCGGAAGCTTAGGTTTACTACCATTGTTAGGGTTCGGTACCTAAAGGGTAAAACGGGACCCTATTACTAAGACTTCGTTGTCTGTCTGTCTGTCTGTCTGTCTCCAGGCTGTATCTCATTAACCGTGATAGCTAGAATGCAAAAATTTAGCCGCTATAACAACAAATACTAAAATAAATAAAAAAAATATTAAGGCTGTTCATTCATATTAATTAATTGCAAAATTGTATACTAGTAGCGCCATCTATTAGAAATAATGTGCAACTTAAGTAACTCACACTTGACCATTCCTATTATACTTTTTTCATAAATAATAGTACGGAACCCTTCTTGCGCGAGTCCAACTCGCACTTGGCCGGTTTTTATTTTTTAGAGTTATGTTATTTCTCGCTACAAAAATATACATTTTCCTACCTAAATACCAAAAACTGATTATATTAAAATAAATAGTAAATTTACCTGTGGTTGCACAGCCCTATAGAACTGTCCATAGAGTTTGGCATCGAACTCGCTCATGTTGATCTCCTTCAGTCGTTCCTCGAAGGCCTTGCGGTTCATCTCCCGCGCAGCCTTCTTCACATGTTCCGGTACGTCGTCTTTTTCTGCGTCTGAAAGCTGTAATTAATGAGTTGGGTATAGTAAACCAACATATCAAAGTATTAGAAAGACTGGATAGTTACAATGTAAGCGGGGTATTGGAGAGGTAATTAAACAACGAATGTTGAATCAGTACTGTTTATTATAAACAATTAATAAATTTACAATATGCGAAATAAGGCTGGTTACATAATATAAGGTTGGTTACATACTACAACAGTATTTATAGCTCAAGAACGGCTGTATTTTACTACCACTTAGTACCTACCACTAAGTGCTTTTGAGAAAGAAAAAAGAAAGAAAGAAAGAAAATACATTTAATTGCATAATTAAAGACGCATACATACATAGGTAACAATATCTTACCTTAAATGAATAATAATAGAACATAAAAAGGAGCTAAAGTAAAAATAAAAAATTAAACATGAGGGGGTAGTATGCGTCACAACCACGCAATACGGCCCTCGCTCAGCATGATTTTCAGCGATAGCCGAAACTAACGTTATGACGTCCAACGGGTGATTAAATAGATATATCTTAAATAAATAGAGTTTAAATATAAATTTTGGTATACTCTTAAATGGGAGCAAGACGAAGTTATATCCAATTTATACTACCAATCCTTTTTGGCAAGGACAACATTACTACCTTTACACTTTATTCATTTATCTTACCTGATGCACATCATGTCCCTTATCCAGTCTGTAGGGTCCGCCCTTCCCGCCCAAGCCAGCAGTGTCCCGGCCGCCGGTGCCGCCCGCCCAAGTATTGCCGCCCACGTGAGGATCGTTGTTCGGGTCCTCTTTACCATGCTTAGGAGCTGTTGTGCCTTTGCTGAAAACGTCAATAAAGAAAAAAAATCTCAAGAGAAGTTTAGTATGTGAGAAATTTTATTTTTGGTGGGGGGAAACTATCAACTATTGACCCCTCCTGGAGTAGGTGCAGCATGAGGGAGTCTTAGACTCTTACTGACTAAAACCCACCATATTCCTTCTGTCTTTTGTGTGCCAGGGCCCCGGTAACTCGCGACAATGCGGGAGCTTAATTTAACTTGGTGACAGTAAACTAAGAGTGCAGCGAAAAAAACTTTCGATGTCATGTAATTACGGAAGATACTATTAATGGATGGGTTTCAGTGGACATAGAACATCTTACGTTTATATTGTGAGCGAAGAAGCTTAGTTGTGAATATTCGAAATTATATTGTGTTGCTGTGTGAGGGGTCGATTCTCTCCCACAGCAACAAAATATAATTTCGATTCACCATACAACAAAAAATACGAAAGTATGAAGTAGGTTATTTATTTTCTAAAAACGTGTACTACTAACCTCAAAACCACCTAAGATTAAAACTACAGGGAACATTTATATAAACCTAAACCGGTTTTAACTTTACATAAACTCGAAACTTGTTAAAACCAACTCACCCGCTATGCCTATCAATAGTCATCTGTATCTTCTTCAGCGCCTCCTTCGACCGTCCGTCAAGCACGCCCTCTACCGGCAGTCCGCTGGCGTGTAGCACTTCCAGTAACGTGTCCGCCATATCCTTGCTGTAGCGGTCGAAGTCGAACACGTTGCCTATAGCTGTTGCTAAGTCTTCTGTAGGGTATTTCTGGGAAGAATATATTTTGTATGTGTTTAAAGTACGTGGTAATAAATGCTGCAACTAAGTGGGATGACTCAATCTTTAAAAGTTTTCAGTCACTGTAAAAAGGTTCTAGATACGTGAGAAACTGGCACTAAACCTTTTTATAGTGATTGAAAGCTTTGGGCCATTGAAAACCTGTGAAAATAGCCGTTGCAATTATTCAGGTTTACATGACAAATTAACGCAATTCTTCGACGAATTCACAGCAACACATTTATTGGTCTCACCATTTAACAAATGACTTCTTTTTAACTTCAACAAGACTACTACAATAAAAGACAAAAATACAAAAAAACAGCCAGTTAAAACCTCATATAAATAATTCCACAAACCTGTAAATGTTTAACAATATTGACCAGCTCTCTAGTCGAATACGGATACGTAAGTTGTCCCTGATCGGCCTTATCCCTTAGTATCGCGAACGCTTGTACTAGTTTCTTCATGACGTCATGAGGAACGTCAGGCCCGTACGAACGAAGAAGTTCCATTTCTGACTCCACTGACGGGTTATCCACGGCGTGACACGAGAATAGATCACCTGGGTTAGAAAGGTAGATTAAAATAAGAATAAAGGAAACTAAAGAAAAAGTTAAAAAGTGCAGTATAATTTGGCAGTTTTGAATACATAACTGTGTCAAAGTAACTCCGTCTGCAATCCGTGCCAAAACGACAAAACCGATTTAAATGAAATTTTGTAAAAAGATAGTCTGGGGCCTGAGGAAGGACATAGGTTACTTTTTATCCGGACGCAGGATGTGATTCCCTCTACTCACAATACATATTTATGAACTAAAAGGAATAAAAACCTTTGTCAAACCAAATAACAATTTTAAGCAAAAGTGTATACAAAATTGCCGCACATTAAAAAAATTGGATAACGAGACATTTAACTGACAATAGAATAAAATAAGATCAAAAAACAAAAATATCTTACCCAAAGATGCGAAGAAATCATTCCCTAAGAACGGGAAACCCGGTCTATTAGCCAGCACAATCATCCTAAAGTCATCATGTACCGGTATAAAACTGGACACGTCACCTCCAGAACTTTCTAGCATATGCTTTGGAACTATCCTTCGACCATCACTGAGTATCATCTCTCCATTTTCTACCAAAGTCTTCAAAATACACGTCACGTGTGTAGGAGCTTTATCAGCTTCGTCGACAACTAAAACATGGCCATATTTCACGGCTTTAACAAGAGGAGAATCTTCGTAAACCACAACGCCATCTTTCACCGTCGGCTGTACAGTCAACGATTGGACTGTAGTGTCTCTATGCAACTGTATGTACTCTCTCGGACGGTTTAATAGTTGCAGGAGTCTGTCAGCGATCTTATTCTTCCCAACGCCCTGGTTGCCAACTAGGAGTAAGTGGTTGCCAAGCAAAAAGTCCTGTAGCAACCATTCTAGCAACCGCATATGTTGTGGTACATCGTAAAACAAAATATCTGGCACTTTTGTCAAAGCTTCAGTTTTGAATATTTCCGTGCTTGTATCGCCTATAGTTAGTACGTTGTTTTTTACGGAACATTTGACTTTAGTTTCTAAAGGGTTGTTTCCGAATAACCCTACCCTACTTGGAGGGTCAATCCCTAATTTCTGACTAGCGCCATCTAGCGCTCGTCTAGCCAAGTTAGGCAGGAATTTAGCCAAGAAAGTTCGTTGAACAGTCTCGTAGGCTGAGTCTGTGGGGTACTTGGACATTCTGCTAGCTATCCTGAGGAGTTGTCGTGTTGATAGAGAAGATGAAAGGTTCTTTAGAGTACTGTCTTCTGATCTTCTTAGCTCATCTGCTAGGTTGATTATGGAGTGGAGCGGTTGAGATATGTCACCAAACTAGAAGGAAAAATAAACAATTTCAAGGAGAAAATCTGGCAAGCCAGTTACGACTTTGCACACATAGATATAAGGTGCAAATTAGCTAAATATTCTCGTCACTTACCAAACTATTAATGATGAATATTTCTTCAGTCTTGCTCAAGTTCCTCATCTCGTGGAAGATGAACAGGCTGAGTATCTCTGGTGAGAGCCACTGCTGGCCTCTGCCAAGTACTGGGGGTTCTGCTAACGCTACTATCCTGAAATACACATACAAATAATTAGGTTATTTATAATAATTAGAGGATTTTCTTTTGAAATGTCCATTTTTGGTTCATGTTAACTTAATTTCTCAGTTCTGTATGAAATCTAGCAAGTGGTGATCTTACGACAATAATCGACATTATTAAATTTTAAAAAGGTATCCTAACTTTGCATCATTGTCATTAAAATTAATTCTGAAATTAAAATTGACGGCTCATTGTCCGTATAAAATATTGAAATAAACGACTTATATTCACCTATGGAATTTGTTAGTTTCAAGCTTACGTACAAACAACAAAAGGTCACGGTACCCGAATCTGTCAACTTCCTGCAATAGATTTTCAACCTTATCACAATAGAAGTAGGTTAATGTTTGACTGGTAAAAATTGACCGATTCGGGTACGGTGCCCTGCTGTTGTCTGTAAAGATATTACCAAAATGAGCATAATGATTACCTGAAAGCAGGATGTATCTTCCTAACTCCGTTCTGCAGTAGCTGTTCTTCAGTGATGCCTGACTTGAGCAGCTCGTCGTATCGGTCGTGTCGCAGCAGTCGCATGCCGTCGTGCAGTTGCAGTTCTCTGTCGTGGACTAACCTGTCATGAGAAAGAAGGATAAATATGAACCGTTATGTATTTAGTGTGTGTTTTTGGAAGACAAGTAAAGTCGGCTTTACCAACTAGATTTTGGATGTAGTTTTATATAATTAAAAAACAATGGTAACCCACTTTAAACTTAACTTTAAATAAGCATAAATTAAAACTAGAATATTTTGTCACCATTGTGTGAATATTGTGTTCGGGAGCTATTACACTACATCCTAAAAGACACTTCAAACTTATAGCATCAATCTTTTTCCATCGGGGATTAAAAGAATAAAACAGTAATACCAGGCAAACCCGTTAGTTGTCAAAATGTCAAGCAGATACAAAAAATGCACACAAAATTTTTGACTACTAAACTATTATTCAGGACTCCCTCCAAACCAATCTTTATACTAATTTAACTTACCTATGCAAAACCGCAAGCGTACTAGCATGAATTCTATGCAATCCATCTAGAACAGCCATATGTCCTTTCAAAGCTGCTTCGACCAGCGCCGAGTTCCTCCACACAGTATCCCCATTGTCCAATGTAGTTCGTTGCTGCACCAGATCTCTGGCTGTCATGTCCTGGTACAGGACTATAGGCTCTATTGTGTAGCCTAATAAGGACGATAGTTGGGAGACGAGGAGGCTCTTGCCACAGCCTTTTGGACCTGTAGATGAAAAAATGAACTTTTGTAATTTTGTGAGATAATGTGATAAACCAATGAAATAGTAAGAAATTGTGGGATTATTTACTACGAACTTGCAGTGGCATACTTAATATAAGATCAAACTTCTCACAATATAAATAAACTAAACTACAAATCTTAGCTTAATTATAACTAAAGGTCTGCATACATCCATGCCAGTAACACAACAATGTTATGTATGAATGTGGATGTGACTGTCTGAAATATGACATGAATAAGTAAGTGGAAAGTAATAGAGAAATGGAAGCGAATGAAATTAATAGAGCAAGAAAAATAATAACTTAAGTAATACGTACCAATAATACAAAAATCTCCAACACTATGACTCAGCAACAATTCATTCAACAATTCACTCTGATACGCCGTTTTCACCACCCGTCTATCTTCGACTCCTTGCTTCCTCCCACCGTACGGCACGCTAAACTGAGACTTAGCACCGTTGATTTCCATAGTCACTAAGGCCTGGTTTCCCTTGATGTCAACGCCTTGGAGGGATATGTTCCAATTTGGTCTGGTGTTTACGCTCAAGTTGTGTAATACTGCTTCTACGTTTTTCACGTGTTCTCTCGTTAGGAACGAATGGTAGGGGTATAAGAGGTAGATTAGCTTGTGTATCGGGATGTTCGGGTTTCGTTCCTGTAAAAGAAAATGGAATATTTTAGCTATACTGTCTGACAAAGACATGTTTAATATCCAAGTTGATTTTTAACACAACTTTCTTTCATTCCAATAAAAATATTTCACCGAAATTATCATCAGCATCTTCATGTCCTTATGAAGCAGCATGTTTTCTTCCTCCATACTCATCTGCCGAAATCTGATAAGTAACTTTCTTTCTAGCCATATCGACTTTAACACAATCCATCCATCTTTTCCTTGGCCGTAACCTTCCACTATATCTATCCACGTTCATACTCAACATCTTCCTCACAGCATGCTCCTTATGATTCCGCATGACGAACCCATACCATGACAGGCCATTACCACAATTTTTTCAATGTTTTAAATACAAAAAGTCTCAAGTACAGTCTTTTTTCCATAATATTTCTTTGCTGAATCAAGGTTAAATACAGCTAACAAAAACACCTTCCTAAATAACTATCTAATATGATAAGGGAGATACATTTGACCTTGTTCGTCCTATCATATGCACGCGATCCCTTCATCAGGGTAACTTGTATTCAAGGTCAAGATGGGGTGTCATTTTATGGGCTGTTTTTAGTTATTTATTTTGCTTTTTGGTAAGGTAGTGAGAAGATTGTATAAATATGTAGCTATAAAGCAGGCTACAAAGAGTAAGATCTGTAAAGTGCACTGTGAACTAAATTAAAATACAAGTACAGATTTATTTTTATTTTCATAAACAACTTACAGAGATTCTCGTTATATCTTTATTCAATTGTCAGATCTTTCTGCGAAAAATCTGTGATGACCACACACTTATGACCTGTCACTCACCGTAGTAAATCAAATACTATATATAATGTCTGTCTTTAGCAAATATACGCTTCTTTTCTATTTATACATACAAACAAACAAACCGCATATCGTAGTAGATAGTCAGATATGAAGTCTAACTAGAAACTTTACTCATTACCGTCTCAGATTAGCAAATACCGTGTCCTAAGGCGATTAATACAACCACCAAGGTCTTTCGTTTGCATTTTAAACATAAAACTTTTACACAGCTCAGATAATACAAAGAAATTACTTAATTAACAAAGTTTTCCAGTTATTTTTATTATTACTGTCAGAGAGAAAATGCAAGAATGTTGACACGCGATTATTAAATTTTTCTATTTCTTTGATTGTTTTGTATTAACTTGTTCAAACTGGGCTTAGTTTGTAAGAGGAAGCCGGTGGGCTCCATTTTCTTTTTTCAACCGTGGATGCTTCATACTAAAGCACTAATTCATTTTTATCTTGAAGTTTTACCAAAGCGGAGCGGATTGGAGACGTTTTAAAATGTTGAAATAACGAAATTCTATTATTGGGTGAAAAACTTTTTTTTCTGGGTCTTAGATTTCAGGGATTTTTTTTAAGCAATAGATTAAGAATTTGGTTTCAGAGACAAAGTTTCTTTAAAGTAATAAATAATTATGTGACCAGGGAAAATCATACCATACTATAGCCATCCTCTCATTTTTGTTCAACCTCTTTCTCTCCTTCCATTCATTCTACCCTGCTCTTTATCTAACTACAAAAGTATTCAATCCACAAACCAGTATAAGAGCAGCTGCCTGCAGGCTGTCCACAGGGAAGTCAGGCAGGCTGACCTGCTGCAGCTCAGGGCTGATCAACGCGTACGCAGCAGACAGGACCTGTTCCAACTTCACGCTGTCCACCCGAGGAGCTTCGTCTTTTAATACGCTTAGGTGTTCCTGGAGACAGAATGGGTTAGGTTTTATACTTAAAAAGATTCATTTTTTTTTTTTTTTGTAAGTAAGGAGTTACACATAGAAGTTACGTCCCGATATTAATATCGAGTTTTAATTTTGTAGTGAATTTTAACGAAACGAAAAAAATATGTAACTTAATCAAACAAGATGCACGGAAGTGCACCGCCAAGTTCTAGTAAATTGTGTTTCACTTCTAGAAAATAATATACACAGGAAAGGAGACAGCTTATATATAACCTTGATAAATTAAGAGTGCTGTGTTTCCATAAAGTAAAGCCAAAGTAAACAAAGACATAAATATACTTGATTCGACAAAAAATACCACAACACTCAGCGACCGTAAATCAAAAGAATTTACTCAAGCGAAACAGCTAACAGATTCAACTTGGGTTGAAAGTCAGCCCGAATTAATTTCTGTCTGGCAATTATGATAATTAACCGACTGTGTCACGAAAGTATGCGATGTTTGGATAAAGCACGAATTCTGAACATTTTGATGGATGACTTTGAGCTTTTAATGTATTGCGGTTTTAATTAAAATAGAGAATAATTACAGATGCGTGATTCAAAATTTGTATTCATTAACGAGACATAAATTACTGTTTTCATAGCAGTCAACATTTAAGACATTACCGAATTATTGTAATAGTAAGCGAATATAATATTTTATTAATTACGAAGAAAACGCAATTGTTTTACAACATTTAATTCATAATTTTGCTTATTTGACTAAACTATTTCAGAAATTACACAGATATATTTCACGCCATTCGGTATTTTATAGACGATAAAAACTTTAACATACCAAAATAACGTTCTGTCGGTGTAAAAATAAACAACATTTGTTGCCTGAGACCTATATGGAGCATATTCAGGCACGCGAACGTATGAATATGGTATCATAAAACCGATTTAGTGCGAACTATGTATGCTTAAGGTCATCTAAACATAGATTTATTGACTTTAAAATAACTTGTTTTATTGATTTACCTCGTTTTAGTAGGTTTTATTAGTTTTTATGGACAATTACTGAAATAATAGAGATAATTTTATGTTTTCAAGACATCGATATGATAGACACATAACACTATAAAAATAAAATCTTATCTTTATCTACTGTATAATCGAATTATTTTCTATGGCACTATCTGTCAGTCACCTAGTTATAACTTTTCTGGAACCTGTGAAACTGGCTTTAAAATTTCAAATCAGTATTTCAATGTTTTTTTTAGCTTGTGAACCCTGCCACATTTAATTTAATCACTTTAATCTCTGATATCATATAACTTAAGCCCTTAAACCCCAAATTCGTTTCCGCGTTCTAATACCCACAATACCATGTTAACCATTCATTACACCGTGTAACCGCAGGCAAACGTTTGAGCTCATGATTACCACAGTACCACCACATGGCATGTTAGCACCCCATTAGGTAGGCCGACACGGAAACAATTCTCCCACAATTAATACACACTGAGCTATTAATTCTGACGACTCATTAGTTACTTAAGGTCTTTTGTGTTTGTTNGCAATAGATTAAGAATTTGGTTTCAGAGACAAAGTTTCTTTAAAGTAATAAATAATTATGTGACCAGGGAAAATCATACCATACTATAGCCATCCTCTCATTTTTGTTCAACCTCTTTCTCTCCTTCCATTCATTCTACCCTGCTCTTTATCTAACTACAAAAGTATTCAATCCACAAACCAGTATAAGAGCAGCTGCCTGCAGGCTGTCCACAGGGAAGTCAGGCAGGCTGACCTGCTGCAGCTCAGGGCTGATCAACGCGTACGCAGCAGACAGGACCTGTTCCAACTTCACGCTGTCCACCCGAGGAGCTTCGTCTTTTAATACGCTTAGGTGTTCCTGGAGACAGAATGGGTTAGGTTTTATACTTAAAAAGATTCATTTTTTTTTTTTTTTGTAAGTAAGGAGTTACACATAGAAGTTACGTCCCGATATTAATATCGAGTTTTAATTTTGTAGTGAATTTTAACGAAACGAAAAAAATATGTAACTTAATCAAACAAGATGCACGGAAGTGCACCGCCAAGTTCTAGTAAATTGTGTTTCACTTCTAGAAAATAATATACACAGGAAAGGAGACAGCTTATATATAACCTTGATAAATTAAGAGTGCTGTGTTTCCATAAAGTAAAGCCAAAGTAAACAAAGACATAAATATACTTGATTCGACAAAAAATACCACAACACTCAGCGACCGTAAATCAAAAGAATTTACTCAAGCGAAACAGCTAACAGATTCAACTTGGGTTGAAAGTCAGCCCGAATTAATTTCTGTCTGGCAATTATGATAATTAACCGACTGTGTCACGAAAGTATGCGATGTTTGGATAAAGCACGAATTCTGAACATTTTGATGGATGACTTTGAGCTTTTAATGTATTGCGGTTTTAATTAAAATAGAGAATAATTACAGATGCGTGATTCAAAATTTGTATTCATTAACGAGACATAAATTACTGTTTTCATAGCAGTCAACATTTAAGACATTACCGAATTATTGTAATAGTAAGCGAATATAATATTTTATTAATTACGAAGAAAACGCAATTGTTTTACAACATTTAATTCATAATTTTGCTTATTTGACTAAACTATTTCAGAAATTACACAGATATATTTCACGCCATTCGGTATTTTATAGACGATAAAAACTTTAACATACCAAAATAACGTTCTGTCGGTGTAAAAATAAACAACATTTGTTGCCTGAGACCTATATGGAGCATATTCAGGCACGCGAACGTATGAATATGGTATCATAAAACCGATTTAGTGCGAACTATGTATGCTTAAGGTCATCTAAACATAGATTTATTGACTTTAAAATAACTTGTTTTATTGATTTACCTCGTTTTAGTAGGTTTTATTAGTTTTTATGGACAATTACTGAAATAATAGAGATAATTTTATGTTTTCAAGACATCGATATGATAGACACATAACACTATAAAAATAAAATCTTATCTTTATCTACTGTATAATCGAATTATTTTCTATGGCACTATCTGTCAGTCACCTAGTTATAACTTTTCTGGAACCTGTGAAACTGGCTTTAAAATTTCAAATCAGTATTTCAATGTTTTTTTTAGCTTGTGAACCCTGCCACATTTAATTTAATCACTTTAATCTCTGATATCATATAACTTAAGCCCTTAAACCCCAAATTCGTTTCCGCGTTCTAATACCCACAATACCATGTTAACCATTCATTACACCGTGTAACCGCAGGCAAACGTTTGAGCTCATGATTACCACAGTACCACCACATGGCATGTTAGCACCCCATTAGGTAGGCCGACACGGAAACAATTCTCCCACAATTAATACACACTGAGCTATTAATTCTGACGACTCATTAGTTACTTAAGGTCTTTTGTGTTTGTTTGAAACTAAATTATGCGACTCATTCTATTTGTATAGCGAATGAGCATTTGGAAAAAGTATTTTGATAGTCAATGGTCAATTATTCATTTGCAAATATGGGATTGTACAGGTATTACATAATATGATAACATAAGGGATGGACGGATAAATTAATTCTGTAAGCCAAATGAAGTTATGTATCAGGTTTAAAGTCGCTGTATATTTTATTTGTTCTTTATAACTGTGGACAATATAAAGTCTTATACAAAGTTTAGGCTGTGAATACTTTAATTCACAGTCTAAACTTATATGCGCCATATAAAGCCAAATTTCAAGACAGCAAGGGTTTTAACTTTTATTATATGGAAACTAGATTCATCTTTTAGCAATAAATTCTATCACACACAACATTATGTAACATTTTATGTCCACTGTCTCGACAGGGCAATATTAAGGAAACAATATCGATAATATATTTTAAGTGTCACCAAAGGAACGCCACGAAAGAAAATATGTATATTAAACTTAACATTTAATATTTAAAAAATTACTTAATTGGACGAAGACTATGCTATTATGATGATTTTATTCTTAAACCAGAATAAAACAAAATTCGCCACAGACAGTTCAACGCGGAACTAAAATCGCTGTTATCGTTTCATGAGTTCTAAGGTATCATCGAAATGTAATACTCCGACCCATAAACTAAAACAAAAGTGAAGAAAAAGTGTATCACGATTGCAATATCGTGAAACAAAACTAGTTACTGTATGTAACCCATCGTGCCTACCAAATGTTGGTACCGCTTCCTACGTCTAGAAAGCACTAACCTGTTCCATTTGACAGGACAGAGTGCTTAAGTAATAAATAACTGCAAAGATACGTGATCGCAGGTACATAAACCTCACATAAAGTAACGTCTGGCTAGGTATCTGATGGTATCTTATAGCAGTCGATTTGCATAGCGTCGGGTTTGGTAAGCGTTCGTGAGTCAAGTGCCTGAAATGTCGCTTATAGGGGATGTGACATATGAGAGGAAATAAATTCATTTAAATATTAATCACAATTTGTGATGTTTACATGAGACATTAATTTGGTTCGATTGCATAATTAATTGATAAAGTAATGAATATAATAAGGAAGTGCTGGAGTTTGTTAAAATTTTTCAGTATAACCTTATTTATTTACTAAAATTTTATGCAGCACTAGCCGTTTTCCCGCGGTTTCACTCGCATCCCGTGGGAATTACTGCCCATACCCGGATAAAATATAGCCTATGTCACTCGTGGATAATGTAGCTTTCGAATGGTGAAAGAATTTTTAAAATCGGTCCAGTAGTTTTTGAGCCTATTCATTACAACCAAACAAAGTTTTCCTCTTTATAATATTAGTGTAGATAAATAATTACAAACGCGGACATAATGCTACTGCTTTTTTTTCCAGTCAACTTTATGATGATTTATACAAAAATAATTGCATTGCATTTAATAGTACATGCATTTAAAACAATAGAATTACTTTAGGAAGTGATACGATGCCCTTTTTGCCTGCTGGGGAATCTTTCATATTTTTCAATACAACCTAAGAGTTTCTGATAACGTTTTAAATCTCCTTAAAATATAAATTAAACGACTATTACAAATAGCCGTCACCACAAAAAACACAGTTTAAAATCATCAAACTGCCTATCCACACAAAATGAATAAACAGCAACGTTTTATAGCGCATTAAAACACTTAATAGCTTCTGTATAATCCCTTTCAAAGATTGTATCAGATCCCAGCTATTAGCGCAAACTTTACCTATCCCTGACTTCACCAAACTACTTATTTACTACGATAAAACTTAATGTTTCGTGCCCCGAACAGTTCGGATCATATCCCCCCGAAATTATGCAAACCGAATGGGATTTATGCAAAATTTACATTACAACAATATTTCGGAATAAATTACTAACTGTCGCACGATAGGACGAATAATTACTTTCTGAGTATGCCGTGCTGTGGGCTTTGAGGTTTGCCAAATATAGAATTATTCAGATGCGCGCTATCCTTAGGCTGAAAACTATAAAACAGCCGAAAACAAGGCTTGTTGTTTTACTATTCTTGAAAGGAATTATAAAGTCTTGTGCAGAATTATTAGCTTTTTTAAAGAATATTTTCGTTTATGAAATTCTAAATCATTCATATCAAATACCGTTTAAATACGCATACAAACAATCTCAAAATCTAAACGATATACATTACATCTAGTGTGAAAAAAAACAAGGAAATGTTTTAAAACCACTTGCAACAAACGCATTTTTTTCATGACCAGATAATAAGCCCCACCAAATAAAAAATAACGCAATTAAACGCTAAAACAGAAAACGCCAAATCAAGCATTCGCGCAAATGATTCATGAGTTCAACTTGACACATGTACCCAATATATTCTTCAACCTTAAACCCGAATCGTGTCATCGCGTGTGTAACTGGCTTTAGTTGACGACAAAACCGCTCGCGAACGGGGAGCGACGACCAGTCACTGCTTACGAGGAAATAAGTAACGACGCTCGCGATTGCACCGATACTGACGAAACAACAAAACATTTTGCAATATAATATTATTGAAATAAATTAACCGTGAAAGAAAACTTGGCTCTATTTTTAACAAGTGATTATGTGAATGCTACGCTCGTAGGCCTACGCTACGATTCGTAGATATGCTACGAGAATGCTACGGTTTCGTAGCCGATGCATTGATTTGATAAGGGGTATTGATTGTAAGTAAATAATATTTTGTCTGCATTTGTAACTCGGGTTTCAAGCAGTTATTTTCATATATTTTTATTCAGTTAGAATTTCGTTAGATAGGATTTTGTAAGATACGAGTATATGTAATAATTTTGTACTCTCAGGAATTTTAATAAATGACGAGGAAAATCATTCAAAAACAAGTACATAATGAGGTATTAACATAATCATAAATAATCATAGATTTACCTATGGTTAACCATACTTTATCCTTTTATCCTTGCTGATATTTTCTTTTTTAATAAAGAAATCAATTAGATTTCCTTAGCCCTGTCACTTTCTGATAAGTTTTTGATTGATTTGATATTTTGTGCGTATTTTTTTATTTTTATTTATTTAATAATGCCATTTTTATATTGGTTTAATCGGCGATTTTTTTATATAATAGCACAATCATTTAATAATGCTTCTTTAATTTAATATAATAGATACAAGAAATTGAAGACAAAGATATTATTGAAGCTTCAGACAGTGGTTTTTAGTGCTGCATGTCCAGAACAGTAGATATTTAAGAACTTTTTAACAATTTTATTCTTCTCAAAAGCCTCAATAGCCCCAAAACCAAACCTGACACCAAACCTGACTTATATAAATAAAATGCGAAAGAAGCGCAAATAGTCAGTCTGAGAAAAAATATACTTTTTATCCAGGTGCGGTACCTAAGCTGAGTGGAAAGACGGACAATACCCATCATCAAAAGTTATAATATTCTTTTCAAAGAGGAAAAAAATAAAATACAAATCTATTCCAAAGGAAATTCATAAACACGTCTGAACCCATAATTGATTAGTTCCGAGTAGTTTCCCGAACAGCGGATTCCCCACGTTACGTCGCGTTTGACTCGTAATTAATCATTTTCAACGCTGCAGGGTGCAGTAGGGAGACTAATAATAGTAAAAAATTTGGGACATGATAAAAATTGCCAGATCCGAATTGAGAAGCTCCTATCTAATTTGAAAAAAAGTATGGCCTGTGCTGTAACTGTACCTCAGAAATTTTATTTCAAATATTAATTTGCTAATATAAATAATAGTGAAAACACTAGTCCTAGCAATAAATTCATACAAAATTATTTGGGATTTTTATGGGTCTTTGATTTCTTTACAATGTAGATAAATTAATTGAAAAAACTTTCTTCTTCTTACTAAAATATTAACTACTATAACACATATTACACCATTTTACTTTCCAAGATAAAGTATAATGTGTATGCTAGAAAAATATGTTATGTTTTGCAATAACTGGTCACCCCACAGCCTGCTAACAAGGAAAACAATTTACAAGCAACAGGCGGAGTGCATAATGAACTGCTATAAACTGCTTTAATGATGTCTACAGAAAACTATTTTTTATCAGTCTGGTATAATTACTTAAATAAAAAAACTTTATTTTGCATAGTTTTTAAAAGTTAATTAGCTGTAATATATATTAAAAAGAAAATGCCTCAAATGAGCCTTAACTGATAGATATAGGAAACTAAGTTATAATATAAATCCGTGTTAAGTTTTACTCATAAAAACCACCTAACCTACCCAAACAAATGGCACCCATTTCAATTTATACTAAGATCCCATTCATAAAAACTATCAAATAAAACTCCACCATTTGTTCGCAGAGCCGTCGAAAGCCGCGCGATAGATGCTACGAATCAATTATGAAGACTCAGCAAACTCGTGCACGCACTAATAGAATAGTTCGCGTGACTCCAAGCGTTAGGGTGTAGTTCCGAGTGGAATATGGTCCTGTGGCAGTCCTCGCAGCGGCCTATGTACGTTAGGACTGTGTGGGTGGGCGGCTTCCGACACGCCATACTCACACACGACGACCCCTACCTACTCAAGCTAAAGAGGCGCAGGCCCAACTCCTCAGCCAGCTCCACCAGCCACAACAAGAGCTCCCGCCTCAGTAATCGTTCTGACGACCTACAAGACTGCTTGAGGAACCTAAACCTCGTCCTCACGAGCGATAAGTCTCGTATCAACCAGCGCCCGGCCACCTCGGGAGACATAGAACACCTCAACTTGCACGGTGTCGACCAAGACTTTGACGACGACTTGTATGTGAAAGCAAGTCCGCAACCTTTGAACGAATCACACAGAAGTAATTACGATAGTCTCAATATCAACATGAGAACCTTGAGGGCTAATAAGACCGCCAGAGCAGATTCTAAAGAGAACACCGATCTTTCTGAACGTGTTCTACAATGGCTGGACTTGGCGGGAAAAATTGATCTATTAGCGCCAGAAAACGTGGAGCGAATGTCACAGCCACGGCACAGTTGGCCGGAGCTACAACGTCGGCACAATTTGTCGAAATCGAAAACCGCAAATGACATACATAAGGAGGCCGGGCGAACATCGCCGAAAGGAGGGGACAGCCCAAAAGCGCAACAAAGTGGAGCTATCGATCGCCATGATTTTTATGTGCCGACGTCTGCCAACACGATCGAGAACTACGCGCGACAGTCACGGAACGTGAAGAGCACGCCACGGCATGAGATTAGCGTCAAAATAAAAGACAATCACAACAAGAAGTCCAGGGACCTCAAAACGAACGTGTCGGAGACGCGGCTCAAGGTCATCAATGAGAAGACTGCTATTGAGAAACAATACGCAGATATGCTCAATAAGAAGTTGATACCAGATGTAAGCAAGAACCCTAAGAAACAAGTGCACATCTTCATGCCGGAGCTGCCTAAGAAACTGGAGTCGACCACGCCAAGTAGAACTGAAAGCTTATTGTCACAGCCGTCTTATAAAAGTTTGAAGTTTGACACGACGACATTGAATAAAAAGTAAAACATTACATTGTAATTTTATTAAACTGTTCATTCAAAAGTAATGAACAAGAAGTGTTTTTATCTAGGATTGTATGCCTTGCCTGTTCCACTACGCGGTTCAAACGCTAAATCGAATGCCACCTGCAAATGGCTAAGAAAATAAACTTTTAAAGTACTACCGCGATGTTATTACGGCATCTTTATTGCTCAATCGTAAGAATAACTAAGCTTCATTTGGATTTATCGGAGTTAGCAAACTTTTTACTTCATGAAGTACGATGAACTTTTGACCTGGATCCAATCACAACATTTTTTTTTCTATAATATTGTCGCTATTTTAATTTCCTTCCACTATTTCAACTACAATATTCTGTTTTTCATATGGTTACTGTGTTTTTATTTTTGATCTGGGGGCATGGGCATCTTACAAACTAAAATCCGCGTTCGCTTTTTTTTTACATCATCCAAAAGTTAAATCATCCTGTAAATTGTAAAAGGTCTAAAGTGGTACCAAGTGGTTCGTGTAATATTACATTTGGAGCTGGGTAGCTCGTTCTTTTTGCTTGAACTTGGCTTGACACACTTCCGAGTTTCTATATGCAAGCTCTACACACAAAATACTTTACTTTGTGGCTAAGTAGTATTCTTTCTTATATTGTAAAACTTACCGAGAAGCCGATAGTAGCAACATCTCTGGCTTGGAACCGAGACCTGAGCGGAGGATCGAGTGGCTGCCCACTGTACCTAGGTACTGGCAAACCTAGTGCAATCACGCGGAAGTTCTCGTCTACACGGACTAAGCGCCATTTTGATACTTCTTCGGCGCCATGTTCCTGGTAAAGATTAAACTTGTAACAATTTAAAAATAATTTATTTTATGGAAGTTTAAATTCAGAATAACTTCAACTATCTTCGTCATCTATTGTAAAACGAATTGTCGTTTACCTAATTAAGTGCCAGGTATTAGATATGAAGCTTACTGACCTACAAGTTTTTCATATTCAGACACGTAAATAGTAAAAAACTGTACCTTTTTTATTTTATATAACCTACCTCCAACAGTTTATCGTATCTAGAAGCCGGTACCAAAAACCGTCCGTCTTCTAAGTGCATCTCCCTGTTTTCAAGTAAATTATTCAGCACTGGCAACACATTGCGCTCTGCCTTTTCTATTCCTTCTAGAACGAGCACGCGACCTTCTACTGCTGCGCGGACGGCACTCTGGAAAAAAAAAAACAATTATTTTTTCATCCTAACATCGGTAATCAGTCGATCAGTGAGATTAATGAGCCTTATTCCATCCCACTTGACTAAATTCAGAAATCCTAAACTTCCCAATTATAATTTTGACAGTCAAGCGATTCTTCATATAATTGAGGCTTCTAGTTAGAATTTAAACTTTCTAGTAATTAAATCCTATTGATAAATTAGTTACTGAATCGCTTAGGACGTCTGAATGAAGTCAAGTGGAATAAAACCTTAAATCAGTCAGTTAGAGCTGCTAAGCAAACAACACTCAAATAGAAAGAATGAATATTCAGGTTGAGTTATAGAAAAAATAATAAGCAATTTAGCCTGGTTTATCAGAGTTAACAAAACTTTATTGTGAGGGCCTATTCCTCAAGCTTCTCATTGATTTTGCAATTATTCTATTCAAGAACTATATTAGAATGATGATCGAGTTTACCTGGTCAAAATACTTGGCAGTGGAGCTCTGGATCTCTCTCCTCTGCTTGAGGTCAGCCTCAGTTGTGTCCCGGGACAGAGCCACATACTCCAACTCTCTTTGTGTAAGCTCTAGGTACTGTAGAGCCACTTTCCTCCTAAAAATTTATATGTTTTGAGATTTATACTAGTAGTTCTGGAGTCTTTTGTATACCAAATTAATTTAATCTATACTTACTAATATAATAATAAAGATTATTTGTTTGTTTGTACCTTTAAAGCTCCGAAACTACAAGATGGATTTGAAAAATTCTTTCATTGTTGGGTAGCTACACATTCCCCAAGTAACATAGCAAGTAACATACCAGCACCGGAAGAAGTTCCCCATGATATGAGTGAAACCATGGGAATATGGCTGGTGAGTAATACCTACATGCTTAGTATCATTATTTTTTTAACAACTTGAATCTTCTTCCCATTGCAGTATTCAGATTGTTGGCAAACAATCCTACTTTCATTGATGCAAAGTCCAAAGTACTTTATCAAATGTGATTTTATTACAGAAGTAGACTCAAACATGGGGCATGGTAATAAAAGTATACATTTTAGTTCTTATTTGATAACAAGAGTTTAAAA
Organism: Heliothis virescens; assembly: GCA_002382865.2. Taxonomy (NCBI): domain Eukaryota; kingdom Metazoa; phylum Arthropoda; class Insecta; order Lepidoptera; family Noctuidae; genus Heliothis; species Heliothis virescens. Next base: position 172,563 of record NWSH02000525.1, on the reverse strand, counting down.
TAGTTACATACTTGTCATCCATAAGAACTGCAAAGGTACAGGTGAAATTCCTTTTTCGATTTATAACACAGGTATCTATTTATATGCAGCATATTCAGTTAGATTCCACATATGGATTCAATAACTTCTTCCATTTAAAACAGAGTGAGCTAAGCTATAATAGAATTTACCTGCTTGGGCCCGGCCTGCCTAGTAAGAACATGTCTTGTCCAAGTAGATCTTTTTGCATCATCCATCTTAAGTTTCTTAGTGTACTCTGTGATAGTGACTTTATTTCTGTATCTTCTATTGTTACTGAAAAAATAAAGTTGAATGA
>NWSH02000525.1:109577-119978 GCA_002382865.2 Heliothis virescens | reverse complement strand
TCACTATCACACAATAGGACTTTGTTTATAAGCACGTATTTTTATTTTGACGTGATTCTGTGTAATTAGTAGCCATTTTGAGGTACTTATTGAAATGAAGTAATCCTTTTTTGGTCAACCGTGGGAGGATTTTGATACTTTTTGTAGTAAATAGTAATATACTTGATTATCTACTGCTCATAGTTTAGATGACGTTTTATTTAATAACGCATTTGTCCTTTTATGACAAACGGTCAGGAGAACAATTATAGTCTGATCTGGAGTTTGTAGGAATATCGATCTTTAGTACATGTCGTTTGTACAGACGACAGCAGGTCAATCTACCTGAATCTGTCAAATTTTACGAATCAAACGTTAACCTTCCACTATAGTGATAAGGTTGAAAATCTGTACTTTACCAAAAAAAAAGTCGATGTAAAGATGAGTAATTTACCAATCATGTCATCAAAATTCTATATTTTTACTCGATTATCAAGAAGTTTAATGTTTGAAAATAAGTACAACGATATTAAATTAATCTTTTCATAGTTTAAATAAATTCAATAAGATGAATATTAGAATAGAGACCAGTTTTGTGACGCAAAAACCGGAATCAAAAGGAATATTTAAGACGCAGAATCCAAAGTTATGAAGTAATGTGCAAACTACGCAGCGAGCACACATGGGTCATTCCTAGCACAAAGTTGTTAATGGCGTTATAGTGTTTTAAATAATTTAACGTTCCCCGTCACGTTTCCATTAGGTATCCGCGCCAAAACTATAAAATACACAGCTGCACTTTTAAAATCACTTTAATAACTGTTCCGCAAAAATATTAGCTCAGTTCGTGATCTATCCCATCTCTAATCTTGTTGATTATTTCATTCATCATTCGTTCCGGTTCTTATATTGAAGGTGTAAAATATTTTATTATGATCGTGTCCTTGCTTACAATAATATCCTCCTTTAATACGCTATCTAGAAGAATAATATGTGTATAGTATCGTCATAAAATGTAAATATAAAAATGATCGATGAGAGAAAATTTTGTTTGGTAAGATATGTATGTACCTATGAGACAACTGACACGATCGGGTTCGCGAAAATTAGGTACATCTTTGCAGTATCTACCTACATCTGCATTGCGGCATTTTCCTGTTACGAAATCTTTTCAATTTTCCTCTTTTCTGACATAATCCAACTTTAGGTATGACCAAAAACAGCAGGATTTGTACAAAGTTCAAAGGTTTTAAGATTCTTTACTACTCGTATGTCTAAGAGTCTGTTTTACGAAGTTAGCACCTACGAATGAAGCAATTTGAGAGAAGCCTGCTAATAAACTTGAACGCACTGACTAGTCAACAAGGATCGGATTGACCGAGGCGAGGGCATGTGCACTAAGCTTCTACGTGATACTGATTAGGTATCGGACGACGTTAATTACATTACTTTGTTGTGGTTAAAGAGAACTCTGGACTCGGTTCATTTATATAAACAAAGAGAAACGATTGCAAGTACACAGAAATGTAATATAAATGAATTCCATGCCAAAAAATCTAGGATTTCAGCCAAATATTTCACAATGGCTTTTGAAATTGAAATGGATGGAATTACATATTAATTTCACGGACTTGTTTTACACCTCTGTCCATACATTCACTGGCTGTATAAAATGCTTCTGTGCGAATAAAAACATGAAAAGTGCACGTGTCTGAAATTTGATTTCAGGGTCAATAGGACGAATCGAAGCAGTTATTAAATAATGATGAATCATTTGCGAGAACTGCGGAATGGTTTGCGTGGAATGTGCTTTGTTTACGTGCCAGATATTACGTTACGCGGTACCCGGGTATATTTAGAGCCTGCTATAGTACTGCAATGTTTTGATTGTATACAATGATTGTACGGTTTTTGGACTTATTTTTGCTATCCGTGACGGGCATACAATCAATCATAATCATTGAAAGAGTAAAAATAGAGAGCTTAAGAAATTAAATGCTGACGAATCAAAAAAAGATCAGCTTATTTTGCGAAAATAAATGACTTGTGGCATATATAAAACTCTGAATGACTGTGATATAAAAAAATTTGCTTGTTTATACAGTTAATGAGTACATACATATATTGCACTACCAGTGCAAGTATGATGTCACGTAAACGCACCCCACGGTTGAAGTGACATCATCATAGCCATAGAAGGTACCTACCTTCTATTCGCCCATGTACCGAAGAGACTTAAGTTCACCATAAAGCGTTCAGTTCGACTTGTTTATACAAATTATGGATTAATAATGGCATCCAGACCGATTTTCGGCAAGAACAGCCGTTCTAGAAGGAGAGACAAGTGAACGCTAGAGACATGATGCAGTCACAAAGTTGACATCCAGATGATCTCCAGCATATCTTTTTTTTTGGTATGTCAGCCATCGCAATCTTATCACTTCTTAAAACTACTAACCTAGGAATGAGGCGTTTGTCAACAGGTATCAGAAACTCTCTAACACTAGGGTGCTATAGAACCACCATTTACCGGTTCTTATCTAGGGCCAACCGTTATACTTACCAAACAATTTCATACAACTGTGCCTTGTTCAGATTCGAACAAAGATCTCATCTTGCACCAGAGACCAGTCCAACTAACGAGGGGCTAGTTAAGACAAAGATCGGAATTCTGCTCTTAGAACAGTCATCTTAGGCACAAAGTTATTCGCTTTGTTCAATCTCTTCCGGTATATTATGGTTAGGATAAATCGTCTTTATGATACAATTGTAAGTGTTCTTAATTTGGGAGTCGCCTCTTCAATTTTTAATTTGGGAGTCGTGCTATAAGAAAATGAATCATGCTTTCAAAATTTGCTATCGCAAATACCAGCGTGTCTGGAATATAAGACGTTTCTGAGTAAGCGAATAACATAGATACAACAGTTTATACAACACAGTCAAAGTTCATGGAACGCAGACGACGTAGGTAGCAAACATAAGTAATGTTTTTGAATAAACATGAAGGAATGGTAGTACTTCTGTGCTCCTAGCGAGTAGGTGTCAGTGCCGCACTGTCGCGCCGCTCAATTGTAGTAATCAGTTTTGGCTCTTCCCGTGCCATCCGCTGTTGGTCGATTTGAGAGAACAATCTGAATCAGAACGGATAAAATTACACGCGATCTCAGTGCGCATCGTCGTCATACGCCGAATTTAGGAGTGAATGGATTCAAAGATATTTATAATTTGAATTAATGGATAAAAGATGCAGCGAGTACTCATAACGAGGATACTGAAGATTTCAATTTAAACTTATTGATTTGGAAAAGGGAGTGCAATAGAACCCACCAAGAAATACATTTACTCGAGGACTCCATAAGTAATAAGATCATTCCCCAGTCGTGTGGTCCTGGAATAATCCTAGATAGAACGATGTATCCGAAGCCACTGGTCACTTTATAAAATTACATGTCAAACAAATAAAACTATTCTGTAAATGTTGTTCAAAAGCCATTGACTGATTAGATAGTGCGGAGCTTATCATTTATACAAGTAATACAGTTACACATTTTGGGATTAGTAAGGGTTATCGACCAATTCCTGGCCTATCGTGGTGGATATCGTGTTAGGCAGATTATAATGTAATTAATCATTGAATGTCAAAAACAGATCTTTAAAGTTTTATGTTGATGCGATAGCACCTTAAGAAAACCAAAAAGTCATCTATATAGACAAAAAATATTTTTGAATTCAATCCAATCAGAGATCTGTTGATTCTGGCTTGAATTTGCATTTGTGATACCTACGTTTTATATGAATCAAGAACTTTATTATCTCCTTGGCGAAACAACGCAATTCGTATTATTAAGCTTCTATTAATATCTATTTGCTTGTATACCTGCGTTGGAGCAGGATTTGCATTTTCTTCGACAAAGCATTACTGAAAACACGGTTCCTAATTGTTTCGTAGAACTTCGACTTGCATAAAAGGGAGGAAGATATTCTTTCGCAATAAGCAAAACTTCAAATGTGTAGATCAGAGCCTACGCAATACCAAGATCCGTTGTTATTGAGTATTTAAGCCTAAGAACGTGTAAAATTAGAATCGAATTCTCAATGCCGTGTTTATTATTGATCTAATTGGAAGAAACAACTAGGAAGCAAAGAAAAAAATACAAATTGTTTTACTGGTCCGATACTACCTCGTACCTACTATACTTCAATGTTAACCGAAATTGATTGAGTTTTAAAGTCTTACAACTTACAGTCCACATAAGTGTGATAATTAATTTTCGACTACGCTATTTCCTTGTGCTAACGTAATATTTACACCAAATTTAATGCTTATTTGTGAAGATCAAGGTAGTATATCTAAATAGGGGTGGGTCAAGACCGTTCAAAGTCACGTAACCTGTAATATTTGGTAATCATTTCGTATACAAATTACATTCCTGCATAAATTACTATCAAGTAATACAACCTGTGTTCGTTCCGGCGACTAGCTCATCGGACCCAGCGAGATAACTCATTTCCCCTTCGACAAATATTATCAAGAGGTCACATAGTTCAAATAGCGTTGAATATGCATCGGAACTAGTAGGTAAACAATGTCAACAAAATTAAATCCATCGTAACAGACTCGAAAACAAATCCGCCGGTTGCACGATGACATCACCAAGGTCAGCCAGTACCGGGGCCCGCCATTATATTAATAACTGAGGCACCTCTTCTATCTCGTCCTGACGTGCCGCAACATAAACAAGAGTAATAAAGACAGATATATATCGAGATGGTCTTACGCAAGTTGTTCAGGAATTTCTTAGCGCTTGCAGTAATTAAGCCTTTGGGCATCAGCAGGAATGTCGGTACGAGCTGGGAAAAAACGAAATTAGGTATAAAGGATAAATAAAAGTGGAGAAAATTAAGCATGCTCTCAAATTCGTTCAGCCTGCCAACATTTTATTGATTAGGTACTTATTTTCCACAGCTAATTTTTAGAGGTATTCAAAGGATTTGAATACAAAAGATAAAACTAATGCAAACAAATCGGTTCTTCCAAAAGATTAGAATAAATATCAATGATATTATTAGAATAACTTTTCCTAACCAATTTTTAAACGTTATTTTCGAGATGATACTATTGTTTCTGCTAACTCGTATATATTTGTTTAACGAATATTAGGTATATCAAACTGATGGCTAGTTGCTCGCCAGAGGCTAATTTCTGTTCGACTGTGGAAAATGAGATGATTTCTATGGTTGGTAAAGAGTGTATTAAGGGGTTATGTTTGATAAAAGATTTCAAGAAGTAAAGAAGATAGTAGAGCCATTGCGCACAACCAATATATTTTGATTCAGGATTCATTTCATTTATTATGGTTAACGAAGCTGATGCTAAACGGTTATCTGATATAAATAGGACCACGTTTTAACGTTAATTAACTCATTAACAGGGCACTAAAGTATCTATTCCTTGGGTAGAACAATAGGGTTCAAAAATAGCGACAACGTTGAACTCATGGCACGTTGATAAAGATAATAGAACTATTTTAGAGTCCTTTCATTCCAACGAGTCATAATTTTTTGAACGTTTCGCACAACATGTCCATGTATTAACAAAGATTAAATTGTAGGATCGGGAAACATGTGATATCAGAAAAGAGATTAGTGACTACCATTTCGGTTTTTTACATTTGAACATGTATTTAGATCACTCAACTAAATAAGTGTATCATATTTTTTGAAATTCACAGTTATGTATCTCAGCAGGTGTAAGTACATCAACTCTTTTTATAGCAATGTTGAACCTGATGGCGCGGGAGTCGGCACTAGGATGGACGGCATAGTCAAACACACGTTGAGTAGAGATCGAAATGGTCGTTATAGATATCTGGTATTGAGATTTAGTACAAGCGAATCAGACGTAGCACAATCAAGTTTATCCATTGTATAAGATACTAATGAACCGCTGATTTACTGTCAATATGAAGACGTTCGCTCAACTTGCTCGTGTATTTATACATAGATAGAATTATGTGTTGTGTTTTGAAGGGTAGAATCTTATAGAACTACAGTATTTTCGGTTACGCAGGTGAACTAACTGTCTATAGATAATTAATCACAATGAGGATTCAGATAGATACTATAGATACAAATTCTCACTAGTTGAATTGGAGCTAGTTAAGTATAAATCGGAGATCATAACTAGTAGAGCTATGGTTTTCTGTACGGATTACATGAACTTGCAGAACTAAGTCGCTCAACTAGTACATAACTCATGGCGGTGTCAGTTAGGTAGGTATTTACTGGGAGAGGTCATAAAATTTCAATACATAGAGATCTCGGAGAAAAGAATGACATAAATTCGTGAGGGGATCGTGAGTTATAGGTAGTTGTTGATGTCTACCGTTACCTTGAGAGGCACTGATTTACATCGACATCTGTAGTGGTACACCGACGTTTTTATGAGTCGAGCTAAACGGGACACAAGAATCATATGAGGCTCAGTACTCAATATCAGAACGTATTCTATGTTCTGATGAGAATCTAGTATAGTGGTATGTATTCGCAGGAATTATTAGTTGCAGGAGTACGCGGGAGATTTGAGTTAGCTCTCATTATCAGCGAGTAAACAGAGGATAGATAGTAAGTGAGCTACTAGCTAGGTCACGAACCGTATTCATAACATAGGTTGAGAGTGTGCCGGTTCTAATACGCTTAGGGAGGGCATTAGGTAGGCTATTCTATATCATAGATGCTTGTGATTTACTGCTGTGAACATTATAATATTTGTATGATTATTATACAGCTCTATCTGAGGATTATCTCATATAGAGATACTGCTTCGACGCGCTGATAAATCTGATAGCCTACAAATACAAACGTGTGAGCATTTAAAGGTGGAAGCCAACGTTTCACGTGGGAGGGTCGTGTCCTAGGTCACAAATGTGCCGCCAGTGCTCATAAAACCAGTCTAGCGCAAACCGATCGATACCTGGATCTAGACTTTCAGGGTTTGCGAGCCGAGACCTAGACTAGCAGGCGGCTATTATATTTATTGCTGTTTCTAGGAAGTTGAGTCGATTGCGTGCGAGATGAATATTTTATAAGCGAATAACAACGTGCACTCATTTTATTCAAGTTCGTGTGACATATTTCAGATGCTTAAAGTGCGAATAGTTCGACGCAATATGCTATCAGATTACTCGGTCATCGTCATAACATGTATGGCTTACGAGATGTAATAGATGTTTTATGGTAACTCCTAGGGTTTGTTATAACTTCGCATAGACTATAAAAATGATGTCGGTATAAAATGTGAAGTTTTCATCAACCGGAGGCTGTTTATTTATTTTCTGTGCTAGTACTTTAACATACAACGCGTAAAATATTTAGATCAAGTGCACTATTAGTGGTGCTGTGAGTACAATTTTAGTGCGTGTTCAGAATTTTTCGCACAATCTTATCTCATAGGATATTTATAAACTAGCGGTAAATATAGAAACGTTCGCGGACGGCACCTGAGCGTCATTCATCGTAAATTTTTATCTCATCGGCTTTTTCTATGATAATATTAATGGATTAGAATTAGCTTAATCAATTTGGATTAAAGAACTACATTTTTACCTATAAAAACAAAAAGAGAGAAAGAAACTAATTTATTAACCAAAATTACAATCTTGAAAGGGTTACCAAAAAACAACAATAAGTACCTCTCTGACACATGCTATAATTATTACACTTGAAAGCTATTGGCTATCAATCAGTGCGAGTTACGAAACAGTCGGGAAGGAGCGAGCGATGATCCCGGGTTGACCGACTCGCCATGCACTACTCTATTTTCGTTCGGTCATTCGGTCCGGACATCGGCTAGCCAACAGTATCGATTGTATTCGATATATCAGCCCGTGAGAGACGAGATAGTGTAGTTTATTGCGGCATAGGAATTTTGGCATTAAGATGTATACTAAGTTATGTAATAAATGTCATTATTTATTCGATAACAGTGAAATTGATGATGTGTGAATTTCCTATAATTGTGTAATCTTCGGCCACATGTTTTATTATTTAAAACTAGATATTCAGAATTCGTAAACATAATATCCATCTTTTTACCTTGAAATAATTTGTCGCATACCTAATATCTAGAAATTAGAAATCATGTGAACATAATATTTTGTACCTAGTATTTTATCATAATCCCTAGTGTTGTAGATGCACGTATAGTAATGTCTGATCACCCACGATCACAATGTTTCGTCCTTTAACCTAGTATTAAGTTACAGGTATTTTTGTGACAATGATAATCACAGTTCACGTCATTATTAGCTAGAGGTAGAAAGTAAAAGTAAAGCATGATTTAGTTAGTTACTAATTGATCTTCTGGTTTGTTAAAATGTGAATAATGAATATGTATTTCCACGCTTTCCGATAGACAAGAACCTTGGTGAGTTCTATTATTGTATTTATCCATTTTTACAAGTGTTCACTCATTGCATAAACTGAACAAAAATGGTATCATTGTAACAAGTTTTAATATCTGCTCTCCGTCGTACCTGACTACAAATGTCATCACCTCGTTATTCTTACGTTTATCATGATGGATTTGCCTCTTATGTTTACAATAGAATCGAAACATTTCCAGGAAGTACCAGTAATCATAGCAAGCCCACGTACCCTATGATATTACCGTCTATGGTGGGTGTATCGGCCAATTTGTGGCTCTGCGCCACAGCAGAGTTCACAGCCGCTACCAAACTGCGAATTATATATCTGATTAAACTGGTTATATAAAACGGCTTTAGTTGAATAATTGTGCTTTGCGATACTCGGCGCTGGGGTGATACGGGATAATCGAATGAGTTATATCGTTTTGGTCGCTATGTCGAAAAAATATGAGTGGTACGTCTATCTCGAAGCGCAATTACGGTGAAAACCCGGGTATATCGACTGAGTCTATCGGCGGAACAACGGTTGCTCGATAAAACTGTTTGAATGGTCGCTATTTCGAAAGTGTTTCTCTGTCAAATCTGGATTTGTCGGCGATACCTTCTTTGATATTGATTTGGGAAACAAAAATGTAAAGGCTAAATTAACTTTTTTAATTAAAGTATAAAAGAATAAATCAACAAAAAAAAAATTGGTATGTGTACAAATATAAAAATTTTCATATTCATTCAAAATTAAAGATTCAATGACTTAAAAATAGTTAGTATTAAAAGCTATACTTTTTATGAATTAATGGACACTGTGTTTTTTTTTTTTAAAATTACTGCGATGGCGGATTTCTTTCCTTTTATTTCGGCGCGGCGAGGGTCTGTGGGATGTTAGCACAAACTTTCAAATTTGTGAGTTGTTGTATTTTGTCATTCGAGTGAGCTTTTGAATACAGCCATACAACCCGATTTACACATGCGACAAACCGCCAATAAAATGTATAGGAATCCGTAAATTAATAACTTGTTCACAAAAATTGTAGATAGAAACCTTAATAAAGTATTCTGTGGGTATGACGGAAACTGAAAAATTATTTGCGAGTCAACCTCGATTAGATTTTTTATTTTATTTTATTTATCCATTATATAATTAAGAAACTTCCCCTCTGCAGCTTCGTCCGCTGGATTTCGGATCGCCGCTCATTACTTCTCAGCGACAATATCTCAAAATTATTATCTGATTGATATACTTAAGCTGGTAACAGGGCAATTTAATGTGCGTTATTATTAGTCTAGGTATACGACTATACATATTTATTTTCATAAGGAATTAATAGCTGAACTAAGGAATAGATTTTTACTTAGTACCTAGTATAGACTACTTCGATTCCCAAATGCATCAAAAGATAAGGCATCCCCGGACAAATCCAGATTTGAATCGCTATCATTATAATAATAACTTTTTTCTCGGGATTTTGCGTCATTGCATTCGCAAACTCGCAACAGTGTATATCTATACGAACCTTTCGAAATAAGAACGTACATTCAAACGTTTTTCGAGATATCGTTGATTCGCGATAGCGTCAGTCGATATACCGGTTTTTCCGACATAATGAAGGCTTTTCGAGATAGCGGGTAACCAACCATATTTTTTTTGATATAGCGACCATCGATATAACGTCATTTCGATTAGGTCCGTGATCACCTCCCCTCGGTCGCTACGTGGTGAATCCTACCTTACGGTACTTCTGCTATGAATCAAATAAAAGGCGGCGCACAGCCGGCGAACAATATGGAATTACTACAAGCTTTAAACTAATCGAGTATGAGCTTTGTATGACACGTGTAGGTAGCCTAGATATTGTGAAATAGATTAACTCAATACGTTATGAAGTAAAGTAACAGTTATTCTTTATATCTGAATCAAAAGTAAACTGTTATTTATTGAATTATAACTGTTAACGGTTTTCTCAATTTTAGAAAACATATTCTCAAAAAAAAACAATTT
>NWSH02000525.1:99355-109552 GCA_002382865.2 Heliothis virescens | reverse complement strand
AAAAAGCAGAGAAGATTATGTTTTTTGAATAAACATGACAGGAATGGTAAGTACTTCCTGTGCTCCTAGCGAGTAGGTGTCAGTGCCGCACTGTCGCGCCAGCTCATTGTAGTAACGTCAGTTTTGCTCTTCCGTGCATCCGCTGTTGGTCGATTTCTGGAGAGAACAATCGGAATATCGAACGAGATAAAATATACACGCGATCAGTGCGCATCGGTCCGTCATACGCCGAATTTAGGAGTGCATGGATTCAAAAATTTATATTTGAATTAATGGATAAAGTGCAGGAGTACTCAATATACACGAGATGACTAAGATTTCAATTTAAACTTATCGATTTTGGAAAAGGAGTGCTATAGGACCCACCAAGAAATAAATTTTACTCGAGGCATACACGAAGTAAGATCATTCTGCGTGTAGTGGTGCCTGGAAAATAATCCTAGATGAACGATGTATCCGAAGCCACTGGTCACTTTATAAAATTACATGTCAAACAAATAAACTATTCTGTAAATGTTTGTTCAAAAGCCATTGACTGATTAGATAGTGCGGAGGCTTATCATTTATACAAGTAATACAGTTACACATTTTTGGGATTAGTAAGGGTTATCGACCAATTCTGGCCTATCGTGGTGGATATCGTGTTAGGCAGATTATAATGTAATTAAATCATTGAATGTCAAAAACGAGATCTTTAAGTTTTTGTTGATGCGATAGCACCTTAAGAAAAACCAAAAGTCACTATATAGACAAAAATTTTTTTGAATTCATCCAATCAGAGATCTGTTGATTCTGGCTTGATTTGCATTTGTGATACCTACGTTTTATATGAATCAAGAACTTTATTTTCCTTGGCGAAACACAACGCAATTCGTATTATTAAGCTTCTATTAATATCTATTTGATTTGCTTGTATACCTGGTTGGAGCAGGATTTGCATTTTCTTCGACAAAGCATACTGGAGCAAAACACGGTTCCTAATTGTTTTGTAGAACTTCGACTTGCAATAAAAGGGAGGAAGATATTCTTGCATAAGCAAACTTCAAATTGTGTTAGATCAGAGCCTACGCAATACCAAGATCCGTTTGTTATTGAGTAATTTAAGCTAAGAACGTGTAAAATTAGAATCGAATTCTCACATGCCGTGTTTATTATTGATCTAATTGGAAGAACAACTAGGAAGAAAGAAAAAAAATAAATTGTTTTACTGGTCGATACTACTCGTACTTACTTCAATGTTAACGAAATTGATTGAGTTTTAAAGTCTTACAACTTACAACACATCAAGTGTGATAATTAATTTACGCTTCACTATTTCCTTGTGCTAACGTAATATTTAACTAAAGGACAATGGGCGTTTTGGTACCCGTCCAACATGTTGATTTAGTACCATTGCGTAGGTTCTTTGGCAAGGGCAAAAAATTATTATTTCTCCATAGGGCGATAAGCTCTCATATCTGTCCAATTTGCGTGCATTGACTAATAGAATTTGCCGATGACCACTAAATCACAAATAGATGCAGTTCTTTAAGTTCAAACAATATTGAATAAGATTGTATGAGAGTATTTGAACAGTTGAATGGGGTGCCGTTTTAGAACGTTTGCCTACCGACTGTATTAAAAACAGAACAGTGGAAACTTTGCAGCTCATCACAAGCTGTCTATTGTATTCTGATGAAGGCCTTCAGGTTTAAAACCAATTCTGTAAATGTTTAGAGTCGAACACTCTGTCGTGCTCCTCTTAGTGTAAGGAGAGGTGATTAGTGATTACTTATTGATGATTTCCTTCCAAAAAAACAGAAACTTTATGTGTACTTTGAACTCTTGTCAATCGGTTGAAATGATGGTGTGTCTGTCGTTTGACTCCATGGTTATTAAAATCCTTTAGATTACGATAAAGTGTATATTAAAAATTCAGAAGGTGTATATTAACTGAGTTTAAGGATTATAGTAAGCGACATATTCCTTAATAATGCGTTTGCGTTGTTAGATGACATACTATTTTTTTGTCGAGCAATTTTAAATAATTTATACTCGGATCGGACAACTACTTGAGACAGCCCATCGTTTTATGATTCTTCAGCGTAAGGTGCTTCTAAATGATGTATCACACTTCTGTTGGAGGTGGTACCAAATTCCATACTAATTGCCCATTGTCACTTTAATGCTGATTTGTGAAGATCAAGGTAAGTATCTAAACAGGGGGTGGGTCAGACCGTTCAAAGTCAGTAACCAGTAATTGTGAGTTTCATGGTGAATCAATTTCGTATTACAAATTACATTTCCTGCATAAATTACTATCAGTGAATACACCCTGGTGGTTCGGCGACTAGGCTCGATCGGACCCAGCGAGTTAGTCGTGCAAGTTTCCCCTTCGACAAACAGATTTATCAGGAGGTCACGTAGTTCAAATCGCGTTGATATGCATCGGAACTAGTAGGTAAACAATGTCAACAAAATAAATCCTCGTAACAGACTCGAAAAAAATCCGCCGGTTGCACGATGACATCACCAAGGTTAGCCAGTCGCGGGCCTCGCCATTATAATTAATAACTGAGGCACCTCTTGTCTCTGCTCTCGTCGCTGACGTGCGGAAACATAACAAGAGTAGAGTAAGAGACAGATATGATATCGAGATGGTCCTTTACGCCAAGTTGTTTCGCAGTTGTGATGAGATTATCTTAGCTGGCTTGTGTCGTATTTAGACACTTGTGGGGGCATGCATGATGTGTATATTTTGTGGTGGTTGTCGTCAGCTTAGGAAAGCTAAATGTAGGTGTGGTTACTACGTGTAGGAGGATATGATAAAAGTGGAGCAATGAAGCACCTCTCAAATTTCGTTGAGCCTGTCACATTTTATTGATTAGGTAGTAGGTAGTCCTACTTACATTATTTTCCACAGCAAATTTTTTAGAAGTTATAATTCAAAGGATTTGATTACAAAGATAAAACTAATGCAAACAAATCGGTTCTTCCAAAAGATTCAGACATAAAGATCAATGATATTATTAGAATAACTTTTCCTAACCAATTTTAAACGATAGGTTACTAAATCAACTTGTGGCTAGTTTGCTGCATAGCAATTTCTGTTGATTGTGAAATTGAGTATGTAAGCTGGTATGTAACTGCTTCTATGTAGGTTAATTCTCAGAATGCTTTGTCTCACATCAATCATTTATTATTGTTAAACGAAGCTGATGCAAACGGTTAATCTGAATACAACTATGACACGTTTTAACGTAATTAACGTCATTAACAGGACCATCTAGAGTATTATTCTTTGTAACAATGGGTCCTAATCGCCGTGACTCATGCCGTTTGATAGATAAGAAACTATTTTAGAGTCCTTCATTCCAAAATTTTTTTTCCTCACGTAACAAGAAAAAATTGGGATGGGACACATTGAACGAACTTAAAATGTGAAAACCATTCGGTCTTTTATTTGACGTTAATCAAAAAGTGTATGGGACAATTGAACGAACTAAAATGTAAAACCATTCGTCTTTTTATTTGACGTTTAATCAATAAAGTGTATCACATTTTTTAATCACGTTTTTCTCAGTGGTAAGTAATCCTTTGTTTAATGTGATCTTGCGGGGGGTCACACTGTGGCCGGCTATACGTTACTATATCGTATATATGTAGATACGAAACAACTAATAATTATTTAGTACAATGACGCTGATTAATTAAAAGTGTGCCTCGTGTTTTTACCAAATTTCAAGTCAGTCTAAATATACGAGATAAAAATTAAATTAAATAAGTTATGTTTTAAAAAATCCTATTGATTGTTAAATTAATGGCTGTTATAATTGTTTCTCTCAGAAGACTTCCAAATAGTCATACTACAAATTGCGTATGTATTTTCTGAGAGTCATAAAATTAAATCTCGTAATGACATCACGGGCGGATGGATGTGATGTCACGTTACTTGAGACCGGATATTTATCTCAATTGGTTACAAGCTTGTATCGGACAAGGAATCTGTAATTTATGCCTACACATTCTGCGATAATGACAGCTAAATTAGATGGACGAGCTTCTGAGATTATGCTTCATACACTCAGAATGTAATAGTGGTGCACGAAGATCATACAAATGTACTTTTATTGCTTAGTGTATTCTTTTTTGAATACTTAAATAATAATTCTATGCCATTAAACTATTGAGTGCTTCGACCGAGCTGATAAAATCTGGATAAGCCTACAAAAATACAAACGTGTGAGCATTTAAAGGTGGAAGCCAACGTTTCACGTGGGAGGGTCGTGTCCTAGGTCACAAATGGTGCCGCAGTGCTCATAAAACCAGTCTAGCGCAAACCGATCGATACCTGGATCTAGACTTTCAGGGTTTGCGAGGCCGAGACCTAGACTAGCAGGCGGCTATTATATTTATTGCTGTTTTCTAGGAAGTTGAGTCAGTTTGCGTGCGAGATGAATATTTTATAAGCGAATAAACACGTGCACTCATTTTTTATTCAGTTCGTGTGACATATTTCAGATGCTTAAAGTGCGAATAGTTCGACGCAATATGCTATCGATTACTCGGTCATCGTCATAACATGTTATGGCTTACGAGATGTAATAGATGTTTTATGGTAACTCCTAGGGTTTGTTATAACTTCGCATAGCTATAAAAATGATGTCGGTATAAAATGTGATGTTTCCATCAACCGGAGCTGTTTTATTTATTTCTGTGCTAGTACCTTTAACATACACACGTAAAATATTTAGATCAAGTGCACTATTAGTGGTGCTGTGAGTACAATTTTAGTGCGTGTTCAGAATTTCTCGCAACATCTTATCTCATAGGATATTTATAAACTAGCGGTAAATATAGGAAACGTTCGCGGACGGCCACTGAGCGTCATTCCATCGTAAATTTTATCTCATCGGCTTTTTCTATGATAATATTAATGGATTAGAATTAGCTTAATCAATTTTGGATAAAGAACTACATTTTTACCTATAAAAACAAAAAGAGAGAAAGAAAACTATTTATTAACACAAAATACAATCTTGAAAGGCGTTAACCAAAAAACAACAATAAGTACCTCTCTGACACAAATGCTATATTATTACCACTTGAAAGCTATTTGGCTATCAATCAGTGCGAGTTACGAAACAGTCGGGAAGGAGCGAGCGATGATCCCGGGTTGACCGACTCGCCATGCACTACTCTATTTTCGTTCGGTCAATCGGTCGGACATCGGCTAGCCAACAGTATCGATTGTATTCGATATATCAGCCCGCTGAGAGACGAGATAGTGTAGTTTATTGCGGCATAGGAATTTATTGCATTAAGAATGTATACCTAAGTTATGTAATAAATAGTCCATTATTTATTCGATAACAGTGAAATTGATGATTGTTGAATTTCCTATAATTGTGTAATCTTCGCCACATGTTTTATTATTTAAACTAGATATTAGAATTCGTAAACATAATATCCCTCTTTTTACCTTGAAATAATTTTGTACCATACCTAATATCGTAGAAATTAGAAATCATGTGAACATAATATTTTGTACCTAGTATTTTATCATAATCCTAGTGTTGTAGATGCACGTATCAAGTAATGTCTGATCACCCCACGATCACAATGTTCGTCCTTTAACCTAGTATTAAGTTACAGGTATTTTTGTGACAATGATAATCACAGTTCACGTCACCTTATTAGCTAGAGGTAGAAAAGTAAAAAGTAAAGCATGGATTTAGTTAGTTACTATATTGATCTTCTGGTTTGTTAAAATGTGAATAATGAATTATGTATTTCCACGCTTTCCGATAGACAAGAACCTTGGTGAGTTCTATTATTGTATTTATCGCATTTCTACAATGTTCACTCATTGCATAAACTGAAACAAAAATGTATCATTGTAACAAGTTTTAATACTTCTGCTCTCCGTCGTACCTGACTACAAATGTCATCACCTCGTTATTCTTAACGTTTATCATGATGGATTTGCCTCCTTATGTTTACAATAGAATCGAAACATTCCCAGGAAGTACCAGTAATCATAGCAAGCCCACGTACCCTATGAATATACCGTCTATGGTGGGTGTATCGGGCAATTTGTGGCTCTGCCCACAGCAGAGTTCACAGGCCCCTACCAAACTGCGAATTATATCTGATTAAACTGGTTATATAAAACGGCTTTAGTGAATAAATTGTGCTTTGCGATACTCGGCGCTGGGAGTGATACGGATAATCGAATGACGTTATATCGATGGTCGCTATATCGAAAAAAAATATGAGTGGTACGCTATCTCGAAAGCGCATTACGTCGAAAACCGGTATATCGACTGACGCTATCGCGAACAACGGTATCTCGAAAAACTGTTTGAATGGTACGCTATTTCGAAAGTGTTCTCTGTCAAATCTGGATTTGTCCGGCGATACCCTATCATTGTATTGCATTTGGGAAACCAAAACAATGAGTAGTAAAGGTAAAATCAACTTTTAATTAAAGTATAAAAAATAAATCAACAAAACAAAAATTGTATGTGGTACAAATATAAAAACATTTTCATATTCATTACAAAATTAAAGATTCAATGAACTTAAAATAGATTAGTATTAAAAGCTATACTTTTTATGAATTAATGGACACTGTGTTTTTTTTTTGTAAAATTACTGCGATGGCGTTTTCTTTCCTTTTATTTCGCGGCGGCGCGGCGTCTGTGGGATGTTAGCCAAAACTCTTTCAATTTTGTGAGTTGTTGTATTTTGTTCATCAGTGAGCTTTTGAATACAGCCATACAACCCGAGTTTACACATCGACAAACCGCCAATAAAAAATGTATAGGAATCCGTAAAATTAATAAACTTGTTCAACAAAAATTGTAGATAGAACCTAATAAAGTATTCTGTGGTTTACGAAACTAAAAATTATTTCGAGTCAACCCTCGTTAGTTTTTATTATTTATTTTATTTATCACATTATAATAAATTAAGAACTTCCACCTGCAGCTTCGTCCGCTGGATTTCGGACTTCGCCGCTCATTACTTCTAGCGACAATATCTCAAAAACTATTAATCTGATTGATATACTTAGTGTAAAGGGCAATTTTAATGTGCGTTATTATTGGTCTAGGGTATACGACTATACATATTTATTTTCATAAGGATTAATACTGAACTAAAGGAAATAGATTTTTACTTAGTACATAGTATAGACTACTCGTCGATTCCCAAATGCATACAAAGATAAGGCATCCCCGGAAAATCCAGATTTGATCGCTATATTATAATAATAAACTTTTTTTCTCGGGATGTTATCGTCCCATTGCCATTCGCAATCGCAACAGTGTATATCTTATACGAACACTTTCGAAATAGCGTACCATTCAAACAGTTTTTCGAGATACCGTTGTTCGCGATAGCGTCAGTCGATATACCGGTTTTCGACATAATGAGCTTTCGAGATAGCGTACCACTCATATTTTTTTTCGATATAGCGACCATCGATATAACGTCATTCGATTATCCGTATCACTCCCCTCGGCGCTACGTGGCTGAAGCTACCTTGACCGGTACTTCTGCTATGAAAATCAATAAAAAGGCGGCGCACAGTCGCGAACAATATGGAACATTACCTACAGCTTTAAACTAAATCGATATTGAGCTTTGTATGACACGTGTAGGTCAGCCTAGATATTGTGAAATAGATTAATCAATACGTTATAATAAAAGTAACAGTTATTTTTAATATCTAATCAAAAGTAACTGTTATTTTTGGAATATAAACTTTAACGTTTTCTCAATTTTAGAACAACAATATTTCTAAAAAAAAAACAATTTCTGGATACGACAGAATCAATTATTATTTGATTGTATCTGATAAATATTCTGTCGGCGACGTTTATTTACGTTTAAGGTCCCTTTCTATCGTTAAAGTTTATAGCCCATCCGATTCCCATTAGAATATATTATGACGAAGCGTTGCTGGAAGTTGATAAACAATGTTTATGACAACCGTTACTCCATTTTCTTGAAGCCGCCGTGAACTTAACTCGGGAAGAAGATCAAAGTAGTTCAGAATGAGGAGTGAATGAATGACGAACTTTACTACTGTCAATAATAAAGAAATTACCTCAGGAAATTACGTCTCGATGTATTACTGTCTTATTAGTAAATAACTATAATTAAATATACAAAATCATCTATCTTAAATATATTCTAAATCCTTTAAGATTATAGGTATAAAATCGACAATTAAAAGCATTTTTTAATTTGGGTAAACACTAGTGCTGTGCCATTACTAATCGACTAAACTTCCAGGGGCGTTCCGAAGCATCGGCGAGAAGACTGCATCCCTCTTCGAGCGCAAGAAGAAGGATGCCGAGCAAGTGGCTACTGAGAAGGTGCAAGAAGCTGCCCATGTCGTAGAAGATCAGGTCAAGAAAGCCGGTGAGATCATCGGCGGGGCACAGAAGACTGCCACCGACGCTGCAGGCACTGGTATGTATATTGTTTAACGGACATTTCCAATATTATGTCTATCTTGTATGATATAGGAATTTGACATAACTTGTATGGGGCTAATGTCAAAATTCTATCTCTTGTGAGCAAATCAATAGATAGATAGAGTAATGGAAACGGCCGTCAGTGTGTGTCATTTTAAATTGTTCGGGTTTATTCCGTAATTTATGGTATACAGCTATATACAGTCAACTGCTTGGATGCCTTATTAAAAAGTATATTTTTTCAAGAACCCTCAATGTAACTATTTGGTTTGTTCGGAATTAATTGAAATCGTAGCAGTTTCTATAAATAAATCTAATCAAGTAGGCCTACTTGCATTGTAACATTTCCGTCCGTTGACCCTTACGTGCATAATTAAGTAATATATCTTCGTTTTTCGTAATGGTTATTTTCCGGATCTCTGAACAAAGTACATGGTTCGCAGTATACCTGCATGGATAAAGGTTACAACCTTCTGAATGACGCAAATTAGTTTTTACAATAATACAGTCATAACGTGCTCAACAATGGATTAAATCACATTTTATTATAAATTATTTTATGTTTTGAAAACAAGACATCCATAAGTTGTTTGATGACTTCAACGTTTAAGCTAACACGTGCAGAATTTCTAGATTTCTCTGAATATGTAGGTATCATGTCAGGAAATAGATATACGAGCTAATTAAAACGCTATTTTACCACGATTAATTACGTTGGTGGTTAAAAAATACTAATCGCAGTAAAAAACGTGGAATATTAGACGGATTGATGAAATAAAACAAATGATTTCATAATGCATTTGAAACAATTAACCCCTTTTAAGTTGAGCAATAGTTGTGCAATAGTCATATGTAATCGTATTAATCGATTGAGATATCATCTATTCCATTATTAGGCAGGCAGTAAGTAGTGGCAATTCGAGAGGGGCATCCCATTTTCACCTTTGTTTTATCTGGTCACATTATATTTTGCAACAAATCTGTGGTCATTAAAATCTATTTGCAGCTATATTATTTATGATAAGAGGAAAGAGGAAATATATTAGATAAGGTGAGCTAAACAACGCAGTGGTAGTTTGCCGTGAGTTCAAAGTTATGATGAGTTTAAAATGCAAAATAATTACTATATCGATAGTCTCGATAGTAGGGTATGAAGTAACCTACTGTGAAGTGTTATTCGTTATTTTTAGATACAGAAGTACATTAGTAGATCATTTCTGTTTTAAGTCAGATTATAGACTAAGTACTGCACAATGGAAATCTGAACATACATACATACATAAAAAATTGCTAATCCTTATTCAGATCCTAGAATAAAATAAAATTTTCTACGAAGTCTCCATACGAGAGAGAGAGACGAAACTATTTAAATATTTTTTATCTCCAACAGCCGCTGACGCGAAGCACTCGGCCATCGATGCGCTGGACAAGGAGCTGTCCAAGGTCTCCCTCGCTGCCGGCGAGGCGCAGGACGCAGCCAGCAAGGCTCTCGCTGACGGCAAGAAAGTCGTTGACGTCACTAAAGGTAGGCCTGCTCTTTAGTCGATTTGTTAGTGGTTTTTAGTCGATTTTTATTTTAGGGTGGTGGATATCGATTGTGAGTAACTTAAACTTAATAGTAGATAAATTATATTTTTGTAGTAGTTTGTAGGAATCTAGAATTAAATAGTTGTATGTTATTTAGTATTTTCCTTTGTTGATTGATTTTTGTCAGTAGAGAAGTAGATCA
>NWSH02000525.1:56962-77358 GCA_002382865.2 Heliothis virescens | reverse complement strand
ATAAGGTTATGAACAGTGCGCGTCACTTAATGCACCATCAGCAACTTTCAAACCTTTCGCCGGAATTGTATAGTGTAAACTTACTCTGAAACCACAACGGTCCACCGTGACAACTAAACACCTATTTACGGCTAATAGGAATGTTAGCAAGTTCTATAGTTGCCATAATGACCCCGTATCAGTACATTTGACAGTCACTAGTAGCGAACTTCAGAAGTATAAACTTCTTGATATAGTTGGTCATATTGATTACTACCTGTTATCGTTGGAATATTGACCCACCGCCCTCGTGAAGGAAAACGTGGCAACACATAGTGGCCACCACCACCACATGGACGATGTGCAGTTAAGAGCAATAAACGTCCAAACTTGTACTCTGAAATATAAATTAGAAATTTAAACCTAATTTTTTTATAAAACCTTAATCCCTTTCGGTCTAGAATTGATAAGAGACATATGAACCTATCAATGAAGATAAGTTTTTTTTCAAATACGTTTGGTTGTTATTTCGAACTACTTTGTGTGTAGGGAAACCTAACAGCGCAACTTATTTAGAACTTAAAAAATCTGTTATAATGTTACGGTTATTTCTTGACTTGTCGACTAATTTTATTCACTATCAATTTAGTTTCCACTTATCAGATCACTGGACAGACGACGCACATCCAATACCCACATATTTACTATTGACTATGACATCAATCTGTCAATTTTGCACTCGATTTTCAACCAACGGGAAAGCGGGTGAAAACCGTTGGCAGAGAATCAGTGAAAAAATTAAAATTTACTGACTCTCAGGTCCATTCCCTGCAATACCGTGCGTATATCCGCACGGCGGCTGGCAGGACAAGGAACCACAATTCGCTCTATCACGCAACCCCTGTCAAGAGGCGTCAGCGCGCAGAGGAAGATCCAAGCAGAGCGCGCGCGCACGTCCCGCGCGCGTGGCGCCAGCGCGCGACCGCGCCTGCGGCTAACGTGAAGCCCATTGCACGTATCTGCTCACGCTCGCCTCGTCCACGCCTCGCCGCGCCCCGCCTCCCAAACTCCTTGAGGAATAACCACGTAATTAGTATACATAGATGGCAATTGAAGAACTCGTGGCTAAGTTAAAAATCGTACGATTCGAGCAATCATAAGGTAAGTAATCATAGGTGATGGCAACCATTTTGCAATTACGTGTTCATTCGTGTTTCCCGGCTGCGTAATTTGAAAATCTGTATCTGTCCGTGTACGCGTTAGCGTACTCTGAAGCCAGAAAGTCTGAAAAACCGAAGCTTTACGAGAAGCATCAAGGTTGACTAATAACGATCAGACAGGTGAATCCCCGTGGTAGAAAACACAGGTCCTCGACTGCATCCAGTAACCAACTGGTGGCCGCCCCAACCAATAGTTGGAAGTAGTTGAGTCAAAGTATAGCTTTACCAGTGTTGCTCAGTTAGTCCAACAAAGCCATTAAGAAGGCACGAGCAGTTTATATTCTGTAAAGTATTATTTATTGAGAGTATAACCCATACCGGCAGCGCCGGGCGGGTGGAAGCTTGTTGGCGAAGTCCCAGTCGTCATGTGCTCCACATGAGCCCAGTTGGAGGCGGCCTCCATGCGCTGTTTGTTCGTGTGTACAGCCGCCTTCTTACACGCTCCAGAGGGCAAAGCCATGTCAACTGGGGCAAGTATTTTACATAATATCTAATTGATTCTACAGTTAGATAAGGAGAAAAGATAGAATGATAAATAACTTGCCCTAAATTCGAGCAGAAGAGGTTTTTCAAACGAGTTTTGCCTGAACTCATTTCCAGCTTGAGGCTGACGTTTTTGCCGCCAGACCCATGATGCAAAAAAAAAAAAAAAAATTTAATTATTCATTACATATTATTATGTAACATCATTTGCGTTCAATTAATAAAAAGTACGACGAATGGCTAAGAACAATGTTCTCATGACGATGACGGCAGACCATAAGAGGAGGCTATGGAAAGAAGAAACATGTTGCGCCGACTCAACATTGGATAAGCAGGAAGATGATGATAATTTCGCGTAAATTAATGGTTATTCTTTGTTTTTCTAGGAAGGCTATAGGCAACTTATCCGGGGTGCAGAAGCGTTTCCCCAGCAGAAGCTTAAACATAAATAAACAAGTGAGGCTTACAAGTTGTGGAGAGCCGGCCTCTCAGTAAGACGGGCGCAGGCGTCTCTGGCGCGGCGTCCAGGCAGCTGCACCTCGTCCGCCTGCAGCCCGCGAAATCCGAGCAGGCAGCTTAGATCCACCTGCAATACATATCATATATAATATAAGTATAATCATTCCACTTCACGAAGTCTATCAATCAATATTGTACTAATAGTATATCGAATATTAGAAGCTATTTACGTATTGTAAATTCCTTGAACGCGGCAAAATGAAAAAGGTGTAAAAAATGCAAAGCCTAGCATGATTTAAATTCTTATTATATATTAAAAATGATCGCTACTTTTCTTGTTAATCGAATCACGCCTGAATGCTAGCCGATTCATATAATCCTTTTTGTGTTCGTTGAAGTCAGGAGTGACGACAGGGGTGAAACCGCGGGGCGAGAACGCTAGTATTATATAAAAACACTGCTTATATCATACAAATTACTTATAGAAAGCAATTCATGATGTTATGAAACATAGATGTCCCCATAATAATTTTAAGAATTTACAGGTTAAACTTACAGTTCGTTACGCACCCCAAGGCATGTCAACGGCAACGTCTAGTTTGGCGGGGCACACTCGTCCAGTCCTCGCTTGATGCGTGAACTTCTTCAAGAACAATGCAGCAGCAGGTATGTCGGGGAAACGTGGCTAGCGAGTGATTCTGAATTTACAATAATATAGAATTTTAGCACGTTGTTGGCCCACCAAGTGATACTATTAAATCACAGCCCAAATTAGGCTGAGGATCGGGCTGAATTTGTCATGCAGGTTAGATGTTATGACGAAGGCATTCCGCTAAGAAAGGATCCCGACATTCATGAAGGAAATAACGGGAATTTTAAAATTTTACCGACCAAAGCCGCTGGCCAGAAGCTAGTGAATAATAAAGAAAAAATATTTTTTGTTATTTGAAACCTATCCATAGCTCCGAGACTACCACGAATTTGATTTGAAGGTTCTGCACTGTTGGGAGGCTACTCTATCCCGAGTAATATAGGCCTTATAGTTTCCGGGCATCTTAGGTCAAGAGATCCGTCGGGACGCGAGCGAAACAGCAGGGAAACAAATTAGTACATATAATAAACAAATAATTTTGGATGTTAATATTTGAGTTAGTTATAGAAATGTCATGCGTTTGTACAATAGTTCCAATGTAATTTGAAGTCAGAATTAGACAGATTCAAGATAGGGTTGACCTCCTGGCTTGCTGACTTAAAGCGCCCAAGTTTCAGAGGTTCATATAAAGTCCTAGATAGCTATCTAACAGATGATGCCATAAAGTGTACAATTACTTCTACCTCACATATTAAAATAATAAAAAATAAAAGACCGTAAAATAAATATAAGTGTATTTAAGTTTGTGGAACTACTGTGAGCGTTGACCTTCTTGTTGGACTGCGCTGCCTGAAGAACTCCTCCACAGTCTCCTCTTTCATGAAAGCTGTCCAGACAACGCTGGAATGGGAGTAGGCCGGACTACTTGCGACGTCCCTGGATATAAAATATATTAAAGTTTAACATATGGTCGATCTGACCTCACAATAAGTGAATCTTCTTTTAAAAACTGATCAACCTTTCCTTTGAAACTGCAGCTTGTCAACTGCCACAAAAGATTCAGTGAACACTGCAAGTCAATCTTAATACCTAACTGGTTAAGCTGTCAGATGCACAGTCCCGGGTTCGGCTTGCGGCATTATTTGTGCGTGTTTGTCATTGAAAGTACAGGACAATAGTTTTCCTTATAATTGCGTGTGTGTTTCACAAGTATTTTTAATGTTATGTTTACCTAGCTTGTTTGTTTGTAACCTGCTTAGAATAGCAGGTAGATGTCATGATTCTTTTCTTGTATCGTGTTTCCATCTTTTCCGCTCACAACAACAGGCACATCATATAGTTACCAAGATCACTTACCACAATTTCTGCAATGATTTTTCAACCTATCACAATGAGGTAGGTTAATGTTTGTTGGTAAAATTTGAACAGTTCTTTAAGTTGACTTGCTGTCGTCTGGGTATATACTACTCCACATACTCGTTATCTCTGCTGCTGCCGCTGGACCTCATGCAGTCTTATTTTATTAACTTTGTCAGGCAGTACTCGACAAAGAAGAAAACAAGGAGAGCAGTGCATCACCTCACGCATATGGATACTTTCGCAGATGATCCTGAGGAGAAGCTGCGTTTGTAGCCAGCACGTTGACTGTCGAACCAAAGATTTACTCAGACATCCAACCCATGGCGTCATACCAATCATTCTTTTGAGCTGTTTGCAGCTTAGGAGTATCACTCGCTCTCAGTTTAAACTAATGGGAGGCTCCAACTGTGTAATTATGTATTTGTCCGTATTTAGATCTTTCTGAATTTATTCATTTGAATTATGGAACTAGAATAATGCGCACCAGTGTCTTCATTACAGTGGATATTAGTTATTGGCCAGCATGAAAATTTTTCTAAAAAATTATTTTTAAAGAAAACGCTATTGTTCCTCTCAGTTTCAACTGGTAACAATTCCAATTCCATATGTAGAAGTTTGGTCTGTATCAGTCCCTCTGAAGATGAATTTATCCTTTGTAACAGTTGCCATCCATGTTTTAGCCCCATTTCTTTCTCCAATAATTTGATTTATTAATTCTAGTGGATTTCAGTTAACCTTGTTGTTAATATATTAGTAATTGATTTTTTTCAATGCTTGTCAGCGGACGGCAGGCAGGTAAGAGCTCGGGCGGCGCGACTGTCCTAGCGCAGCAGGTCCTGCCGGGTTCGCTTGTGCGAGCTGTGGCGTGGATGCGTGATACAACACGGTATATACTCACAGTCTCTGCCCGCCTGCCTCTGCTCGCGCGCGTGCTCGTTCTGCTTGTAGCTGCCGTGCAGCACGGTTGTGGCGGGTGTCTCACCAGCGCGCGCCTAGGCAGCGGCAGGTGGTGGGCTCGGGGCGGCGGCTGAGTGTAGCGCGGACGATCACCGGGTTCGGCCTTCTTGATAGACCGAAACAGGCTGTGGCGCTGGAAGGGGTAGCGTATTATACTCCACAGTCTCTGCCCGCTGGGCCTTTGCCTGCGACGACGCGCCTGCTCTGCTCGTAACATGCTTTTTCACTGTAAGCCTGCGACGGCCGTTGAGATGGCGGAGTCGTGCCAGCGTCGACGTGTGACGCGCGCATCGCTGAGCTTGCTCGGTGTGCGGCGCGTGTGTAGTTATCGTCTAGCATTCAGCCGAGTTCGTGCACATATGTAACCGGCTGTGGCGCTGTTTTGCAGGAGAGGTAATATCACTTTTCAGTCTCTGCCCGCTGGCCTTCTGCCTGCGCGCGGGCGCTGCCTCGTACTGCTGTAGATACCTATGCGCGGGTTCTTGGGTGGCTGCGTGCAGCGCGACGACTGGCAGCGGCAGGTGGTGTCGGCGGCGCGTGATAAGCGACATGCAGTCCGGCCGGCGTTCGGCTTGTGCCGGCTGTGGCGCTGGCAAGCGGAGTTGATTGGATATGATACTCACAGTTCTTCTTGCCCGCTGGCCTACGTGCCTTACTCGTCGCTCACAGGCGAACTGCTCGTTGCTGTAGCTTGCTGAGCAGGCTTTGTTGGTTCGGCCAGTAGCAGCGCGAGTCGCTAAGGCAGGTCGGCATTAGTGGCTCTCGCGGCGTCTGCCGTGTAGCGCAGCAGTCCGCCGGCGTTCGGCTATGCTGCCGAGAGCCTGTGGCCGCTTGGAGGGGTATATACTCACAGGTGCTTCTGACAACCGCATGGGCCTGAACTGCCTCCGCGAACGGCGGCTTGAGCTACGTAAATATTGCTTATCGATTTGCGTTGGTGGCGGCGTTGCAGCGCTGGACGGGCAAGGCGTTCAGGTGGAGCTTCGGGACGAGCCGAGGGGTGTTAGCGCAGGACAGTTCCGCCGGTTCGGCTTTGTTTGCCGCTTGGTCTGCATAGAGGAAAGGGTATTTATATTCTCACAGTCTCTGCCCGCTGCCTCTGCCTGCGCCGCGCTGCTCGTACTGCCTGTTAGCTGCGCGGCGATTGGGGCGGCGTGCAGCGCGACGGGCAGCGCAGTGGTGCTTTTCGGGGCGGCGCGTGTAGCGCAGGCAGTCCGCCGGTTTCGGCTTTTGTCCGGCTGTGGCGCTGGCAGGGGGTATATTACTCACAGTCTCTGGCCCGCTGGCCTCTGCCTTCTGCGCGCGGCGCTGCTCGTTACTGCCTGTTAGCTTGCGCGGCCCGTTGGGTGGCGGCGTGCAGCGCGACGGGCCAGGCACCGCGTGGTTGCTCGGGGCGGGCGCGTGTTAGCGCAGCAGTCCGCCGGTTCGGCTTGTGCCGGCTGTGGCGCTTAGCGAACGTCGAGAGGAAATAAAAACAACGGTAATATTACTCACGGAGTCTTCTGCCCGGCTGGCTCTTGCCCTGCCTGCGCGCGGCGCTGCTCGTACTGCTGTAGCTGCGCGGCGTTGGTGGCGGCGCGAAATGGATCGCTGCAGCGCGGCGACACGGACGCAAGCTGTCATGTTGTGGTGCTCGGGTGCGGCGCGTGTAGCGCCAGGCAGTCCGCCGGAGTCGCCTTTGTGCCGAGACACTTGCTGGCGCGCTTGGAGGGGGTTTATATACACTCACAGTCCTCTGCCTCGCTCTCGGCCTCTGCCTTGCCCGCCGGCACGCATGCTCCGTATCTGCTGTTAGCTGTCGGCGGCGTTCGTGGCGGCGTGCCAGAACGCGACGCGGCAGCGGGCAGGTTTGGTGTTCTACGGGAGGAGCGGCAGCGATGAGT
Source organism: Heliothis virescens (assembly GCA_002382865.2). Classification (NCBI taxonomy): domain Eukaryota; kingdom Metazoa; phylum Arthropoda; class Insecta; order Lepidoptera; family Noctuidae; genus Heliothis; species Heliothis virescens. Next base: position 70,426 of record NWSH02000525.1, on the reverse strand, counting down.
TACGCCAGCAGTCCGCGGCGTTCGGCCTGTGTGCCGGCTTGTATACGGCGCGTGGAGGGCGGTATATACTTCAGCAGTCTCTAGCAACAGCATAGGCGCCTCTTGCCTGCGCGCGGCGCTGAGTGCATCGTAACTGCTGTAGATTGACGCGTACACGGTTCTTGGTGGTCTGGCTGCCCCCGTCGGGCAGCGGCAGGTGATTAGCAGTGCTGGGGGTACGGCGCTGGTTAGACGAAGGCCAGTCCGCCGGGTTCGGCTATAATGTGCCCGGCTTTGATGGCCGCTTGGAGGGGTATAATTTTGAGTAATTATTACCCTCACAGTCTCTGCCCGCTGGCCTCTGCTTCTGCGGCGACAGGCGACTGCTCGTACTGCTGTAGCTGGCGACTGGGCTTTTGGTGGCTGCGCTGCAGCGGACGACAGCGCAGCGGCAGGTAGGTTGCTACGGAAGTGCGCGCGTGTTCTCAGCGCACGCCTTCCGCGCGACTCGCCCGCGACTGCACGCGCCTCCTCCACGCAGTCTATAAAGCGGCAATGGGTATGCTACTGCTCGGTTGGTGGCTGGTCTTGTCCGGCCTGTGGCGCGTGATGGTGGGGCATATCATCAGTAACTCGATGTCAAGCAACATGGACTTGAGGAGTTTTCTAACATGAACACTATTCTTCCAGTGTTATGATAATATTGGGAATAGGCCGCGGTATACCACCAGACGATGCACAAAAGGAAAAGGAGAATGCTCCCAATTCATACTGTCGGCAGCCTCGGGTTAAAACTACCACCGCGTCCAGAGGTGCGATCAAAGACCGGCGAACGACTGAAGCGCCCTTTGTGAGAAACACATGAACAATGAACCGATTCTCTAAGAAGGTCGCGGTCGCAAGCGACTCTCCGTCCACATACCGGGCCATATACGTACTGCTTCGGATCTGAATCCTGTGCGGCAAGCTCATCTCGAAAGAGTTAAGGTGTTGTGTGTCAAACCGCCCTCGTTCGAGCACTCGGGGGGATGGGGCCCGACTTTTGCGGAACACCAATTTAGTTTCCGCAATCGACAGGCTCAACGGTGGATGCCATTTATGCGATGTTGAACAGCTCTCTCGGACGGGACTGGCTAGATTGTCGCGGGGCTGGGGTGTCTGTCCCTGGCTGGCATGCGGATCTTCTATGACATCGCTAACGCCTATCAACACACCTCCTGAGTTGCATTAGGAGGCACTCGGATACCACCGGATGCCGACCTACCCTCTGTCGTGTAGTCGAGCCTATCTCCGTCGAGATAGGTCCATCATCTAACCGGTCACAAACGGGAATGGAACCGGCGACATGTCGTGCGGGGTTCCACAGGATCGTCTTGGGGCCGCTTCCTGTGGAACATCTCGAGGGTAACGATTTCTGTGGTGCTGCGCGCCTTACTCCCTAGCGCGCGATTCAGCGTAGTATGCTACGCTGCCGACACGCTGGAAAAAACATGGGTTTTTGTAATAATTTACTTTCAGTTTTCGTTGTTTTAGTGATGTTATGATATTTTACAATAAAATTATCCAACACTAAGCTGCTTTACCAATAAATGCATTAGATACGTGGCACGGCAATATAAATGAATAGATTGTACTTCCAGTACAGTTATAAAACTGATTGTTATATCAGGAATATGACGGACAGCTTAGTTAACATAAACATTTAAAAAAGTTAAATGTTATTAGAGCTTGAGATTCCTTGTGCAAAACACACACGAAATGCCTTCAATATGCCTAAGCGGTTACAAGTATTATTTCTAATTCAATAACTACACATAACTGTCAAACTACAAAACAAGTAAAAGTCTTACGTAAAAATTGCAACACAAAAGCATTTTCTATGCAAAATAATTAGATAATAAAAAATTTATTAACCTAATTCAATTTCTTAACAATTTGTTTTTTCTATAAAATAAATATCGCCTAAAAGTTGTTTTTATTAAAATCTCTTATTGTTTACATAATACAAACGCAGTCTAACACAGAGGTTCGTATCCCATACAACCTGCCAGCGATTTTTGGTACAAACAAGTCATAGTTTTACATGATCACAGCCTTTCGTATAGGTATAGGTAGCCGAGATCTTTGGGCGGATTTTCTGAAAGGGCCACCTGGAACGAAATAATACAAATTGTTAGATGAGTGTACGTACAGTCGCGGTCTTTAATGCACTAGCAGCTTTCAAACCTTCGCAATTTTGTAGTGTAATACATTGCCTGCACACAGCGGATCCACCGGTTACACTAACACCTAGTTTTCCACACTAAAATAGGAATGTTAGCAAGTTGCTAGTGCATTAATGACCCCATATGGTACATTTTGACAGTCACTAGTAGCGAACTTCAGAAGTGTAAACTTGTTTTAATAGGCTGTTTGTATAGATGGGCACTTACCTTGTTATCGTTGAATATGACCCACCGGCCCTCGTGGAGAACGTGGCACACATAGTGGCCCACCATGGACGATGTGCCCATGTGTGAGATAAACGCTACCAACTTGTACTCTGAAATATAAATTAGAAATTTAAGATATTTTTTTACTTTTAAACTATTTTGTGTAGAATCAAAGATATACTATTTTTGAAGATAAGTTTTTCTCAAATACGTTTTGGTGTTATTTCGAACTACTTTGTGGGAATAACATGCATTATTTATGACTAAAAATCTTGTTAAATGTTACGGTTATTCTTGACGTGTCAACTATTTAAGTCATCTATCAATTTAGTTTCCGACTTATCAGATCACTGGTACAGACGACAGCACATCAAATTACCACAATCTGTCAAATTTTTGCACTCGATTTTCAACCAACGGGACGCGGGTGAAACCGCTGGCAGAAGCTAGTGAAAAAATAAAATGTAACTGACTCTCAGGTCCATCCCTGCAGCCATGCGTATTGTCCTGCACAGCGGGCTGGTCGGCGGCGTCGAGGTCGTCAGCGCGCGAGAAGATCCAGTCGAGCGCGCGCGGCACGTCCCCGCGCGTGGCGGCCAGCGCGCGCCGCGCCTGCGCCGGCGTGAAGCCCATGCACGTGATCTGCTCCACGCTCGCCTCGTCCACGCCCGCCGCGCCCGCCTCCGCCGCTCCTGGGAAATACCACGTAATTTAGTATACATAGATGGACAACGAAGAGCTTGTGGCTAAGTAAATCGAGCAATCATAAGGTTAAGCTGATGGATGACCATCTTGCCATAACGAGTTCATTCGGGTTTCCCAGCTGCTATTTGAACATCTGTATCTGTCGTTACGCGTTACGTACTCTGAAGCCAGAAAGTCTGAAAACCAGCTTTACCAAGAGGCATCAGGTTGACTAGATAACTTGATCAGACAGGTAATCGCTCCATGTAGAACACTGGTCCTCGACTGCATCCAGTTACAACTGGTGGCCGACCCCAACATAGTTGGGAATAGGCTTGTCAATATACTTTTCCAGTGTTGCTCAGTTAGTCAAAGCCATATTTAGAGCGGCAGTTATATCTGTAAGTATATTTATGTGAGTATAACTCCATACCTGCAGCGCCGGGCGGAGTGAACTTGTTAGCGAAGTCCCAGTCGGTCATGTGCTCCATGAGCCAGTTGGAGGCGGCCTCCATGCCGCTGTTGTTCGTGTAGTACAGCGCCTTCTTGCACGCTTCCAGAGGGAAGCCCATGTCCAACTGAAGGCAAAGTTATCTTATATATAAAAATCAATTGCTGTTCGTTAGTCTCACTAAAACTCAAGAATGGCTGGACCGGTCGGGCTTATTTTGGTTTTAAAATGTTTGTACAGATCGAGGGAAGGTTTAAACGATGAGAAAACATAGGATAATAAAAATAAAAAAAAAATAAGTAATACGAAGTTTACCTGGTCAGCTAGTTTTAAATAATATCTAATTGATTTATAGACCATTACAGTTAGATAAGGAGAAAAAGATATGAATGATAAATATTTATTTCTTCCCAGTGCCACCATTGCGATGATTGCCGCGACGATACGGCGCTGCATACGTTGGCGGAGTGCCCAGCTTGGGACGCGCAGCGCCGTGACTTGTTCGCGGCCGTAGGTGCTGCAGGAAACCTCTCGCTTCCGGCTGTTGTGTCTACCATGGTCGGGAGTGAGTCAGGGTGGAGTGCCGTCGCCACCTTTTGCGAGGCCGTTATGCTCGCAAAGGAGGCGGCGGAAAGGGAGAGAGAGGCTGCCTCCTCTCTCCCCTCTCGCAGCAGACGCACTGGGCGTCGTAGGGTGGCCGACTTCCGGCCACCGTAGGGCGCGGCCTGCGGGCGGCAGACTCGGGGCGTCTTGCCGTCCAACCAGCAGCAGGCCTCGAGGCGGCGGCGTCGTGTTCCGCGCGCGCCTCATATTGGAGTCCTGCGGCCGGGGTGACGGCCGCAGTGGGTGACGGGGCCCGCCTGACCATCTGGCGGGCCAACACCCGTCGGGGGGTAGGATGAATGCTTCGGCGATACCCGCCCCTTCGACACATGGGTGCATGAGGAACACGGGTTGGTTTTTAGTCAGTAAGAGTCTGACAGTCCCCTTCACCCTTCCCCAAGGGCGGCGGGTCTCCATGAGGATTTTCCAACCCGACATCAAAAAAAAAAAAAAAAAAAAAAAAATATTTATTTCGGTGAAAAGGTTTTTCAAACGAGTTTGCTGAACTCGTTTCCTGCTGAGCGCTGACGTTTTTGCGCGGATATGACGCAAAAAAATATTTTTAATCTTTTAATTTTTCATTGTTTTGTTGACCATTATATTACATTTTGCGTTCAATTAATAAAAAGGTACAACGATGTGGCTAAGAAGAATGTTACTTATGCGATGACGGCAGATAGAAGAGTATGGAAGAAGAAAACATGTTGCGAGCCCAAATAAATTGGGACAAGGGCAGGAAGTTGATGATGATTTCGCGTTAAATTAATGGTTATTCTTTGTTTTTTTTTTCTAGGAGGGCTATAGGCAAGTTATCCGGGTGCAGGAAGCAGTTCCCCGAGCAGAAGCTTAAATAAAGAAATGATAATGTGACTTACAAGTTGTGAGAGCAGTGCCTCGTCGTACACAGGCGCAGGAGTCTCTGGCGCGGCGTCCGGCAGCTGCACCTCGTCCGCCTGCAGCCCGCGCCCGCGCAGGCAGCTTAGATCCACCTGCAATATATTACCTTTATTTATATAAGTCCGCATAACAAACATGTTTTACAAATTAATTTGAAAGAGGAACCAAACATGATTTACTATAATATATAATAATATATAATATTTTTACCTTTTTCTTTGAATGTTGTAATCGGATTATGTATTGTTGAAATTTCAAATTAATTATAAGTTAAAAATGTACTATTGCTTAATGTTATGTATTTACGAGTACCTACTCAAAATTTGCATACCGATTGATCGGTGAGAAATGCTGAACATAATGTAACTGAACACCTGTAAAACCATCTCTCTGCAAATAAAGATTCTTATTCAAATAAAGATTCTTATTCTTCTTCTTACGAAAGTAAATATTTTAACCGTTTCCAGGACAAAGTTTTCAATTCGGTACTTGACAACTAGTGAAATTCAATACTTTTATGGAACTGTCAAAAACGATTTACTTTGCAATTTGTATGAAAATGTTAAAAAAATGACATGACAAAGTAATTTATTTTTTACTACCCAATTCGGATGTTTGTATTTTTTTTACGTCTTGTAAAATTTCCTAGTCACGGAAGTATCAAGTCTTAGAAATACCTTTTTTTACACATACTTAACAAAAACGTGTGTGTTTAATACGTATAAAAACGTTGTATAAACTGCTGTATAATATTCGCTTCTGATTCTGATGAGATGAAAACTTATTCGTCACATAATAATTTAAGAAGCACAGGTATATTTTACAGTTTTGTACGCACCTCCCAAGGCATGTCAACGGCAACGTCTAGTTTGGCGGGCGTCCAGTCCTCCTTGATGGTGAACTTCTTTAGCTGCAGCAGCAAGTAGTCGGGGAACGTGGCTAGGCGAGTGATTCTGTAGTTGAAAATACACAAGAAAATTTAGATCTGTTTACAGGTTAGGCTAGTAGAGATATAGGTGTCGGAGTCCGATTGAATAATCCGCCATATAACATCACAGCCAGCTGACGTCAAAAACAGGGCCGTTATGTATTACGGCGGATTAATGATTAGCCGGATTGTCATTGCGATACGTTCTACACTTTGGCGGCTCACGTTCAGCCGCATTGCACTTACTGCACATTGTAGGCAAAATAAAACAGGTTTTAATTAAAAAAAGACAAAGCCGTTTTCGATAAAAGTTATTAGTCCTAAATTGTAGATGATTGTGAACTGACTGACTGACTATTTGACTGCGACATAGGCACCGAAACTACTGAACTGATTTGAAAAAAATAATCACTGTTGGTAAGCTACACTATCCTCCAGTAACATAGGCTATAGTTTGTGCGGGTAGATCAAAAAGTTCCACCAAATTTCTTCAATACATTTTTAACCCTATCACAACAGCGGAAGGTTAATGTTAGATTGGTAAAATTTGACCGATTCAATTCGGTTGACTTGTACAATTTTAAATATGTAAAATAGTAACAAATTCGTGACACTGACTTGTGAGCGGTGACCTTCTTGTTGACGGCGCTGCTGAAGAACTGCTCCACCGTCTCCTCCTTCATGAAGCTGTCCAGACACGCCTGGAACGGAATGTGAGGCCGGACAACTTGCGACGGGTCCCTGGATATAAAAATGTATCAACTTTTAAAATATGGTCTGATCGTTTTTGGTGCAGTCGACAGATGTTGTTGCTTGAAAACCGACAGCTGTCAACTGCACAAACGATTTGATGGCACTATACGTCAATAGTCCCTTGAAAACTGGCAGCTGTCAACTGCACAAACGATTTGATGGCACTATACGACAATCTTGCCTCGAAAACTGGCAGCTGTCAACTGCACAAACGATTTGATGGCACTATACGACAATCTTGCCTTGAAAACTGGCAGCTGTCAACTGCACAAACGATTTGATGGCACCATACGACAATCTTGCCTTGAAAACTGACAGCTGTCAACTGCACAAACGATTTGATGGCACCATACGTCAATCTTGCCTCGAAAACGACAGCTGTCAATGGCACAAAAGATTCAGTAGCATTACAAATCAATCTTACCTAAAACTGGCAGCTGTCAACTGCACAGTCCGCCGGGTTCGGCTTGTGCCGGCTGTGGCGCTGGAGGGGGTATATACTCACAGTCTCTGCCCGCTGGCCTCTGCCTGCGCGCGGCGCTGCTCGTACTGCTGTAGCTGCGCGGCGTTGGTGGCGGCGTGCAGCGCGACGGGCAGCGGCAGGTGGTGCTCGGGGCGGCGCGTGTAGCGCAGGCAGTCCGCCGGGTTCGGCTTGTGCCGGCTGTGGCGCTGGAGGGGGTATATACTCACAGTCTCTGCCCGCTGGCCTCTGCCTGCGCGCGGCGCTGCTCGTACTGCTGTAGCTGCGCGGCGTTGGTGGCGGCGTGCAGCGCGACGGGCAGCGGCAGGTGGTGCTCGGGGCGGCGCGTGTAGCGCAGGCAGTCCGCCGGGTTCGGCTTGTGCCGGCTGTGGCGCTGGAGGGGGTATATACTCACAGTCTCTGCCCGCTGGCCTCTGCCTGCGCGCGGCGCTGCTCGTACTGCTGTAGCTGCGCGGCGTTGGTGGCGGCGTGCAGCGCGACGGGCAGCGGCAGGTGGTGCTCGGGGCGGCGCGTGTAGCGCAGGCAGTCCGCCGGGTTCGGCTTGTGCCGGCTGTGGCGCTGGAGGGGGTATATACTCACAGTCTCTGCCCGCTGGCCTCTGCCTGCGCGCGGCGCTGCTCGTACTGCTGTAGCTGCGCGGCGTTGGTGGCGGCGTGCAGCGCGACGGGCAGCGGCAGGTGGTGCTCGGGGCGGCGCGTGTAGCGCAGGCAGTCCGCCGGGTTCGGCTTGTGCCGGCTGTGGCGCTGGAGGGGGTATATACTCACAGTCTCTGCCCGCTGGCCTCTGCCTGCGCGCGGCGCTGCTCGTACTGCTGTAGCTGCGCGGCGTTGGTGGCGGCGTGCAGCGCGACGGGCAGCGGCAGGTGGTGCTCGGGGCGGCGCGTGTAGCGCAGGCAGTCCGCCGGGTTCGGCTTGTGCCGGCTGTGGCGCTGGAGGGGGTATATACTCACAGTCTCTGCCCGCTGGCCTCTGCCTGCGCGCGGCGCTGCTCGTACTGCTGTAGCTGCGCGGCGTTGGTGGCGGCGTGCAGCGCGACGGGCAGCGGCAGGTGGTGCTCGGGGCGGCGCGTGTAGCGCAGGCAGTCCGCCGGGTTCGGCTTGTGCCGGCTGTGGCGCTGGAGGGGGTATATACTCACAGTCTCTGCCCGCTGGCCTCTGCCTGCGCGCGGCGCTGCTCGTACTGCTGTAGCTGCGCGGCGTTGGTGGCGGCGTGCAGCGCGACGGGCAGCGGCAGGTGGTGCTCGGGGCGGCGCGTGTAGCGCAGGCAGTCCGCCGGGTTCGGCTTGTGCCGGCTGTGGCGCTGGAGGGGGTATATACTCACAGTCTCTGCCCGCTGGCCTCTGCCTGCGCGCGGCGCTGCTCGTACTGCTGTAGCTGCGCGGCGTTGGTGGCGGCGTGCAGCGCGACGGGCAGCGGCAGGTGGTGCTCGGGGCGGCGCGTGTAGCGCAGGCAGTCCGCCGGGTTCGGCTTGTGCCGGCTGTGGCGCTGGAGGGGGTATATACTCACAGTCTCTGCCCGCTGGCCTCTGCCTGCGCGCGGCGCTGCTCGTACTGCTGTAGCTGCGCGGCGTTGGTGGCGGCGTGCAGCGCGACGGGCAGCGGCAGGTGGTGCTCGGGGCGGCGCGTGTAGCGCAGGCAGTCCGCCGGGTTCGGCTTGTGCCGGCTGTGGCGCTGGAGGGGGTATATACTCACAGTCTCTGCCCGCTGGCCTCTGCCTGCGCGCGGCGCTGCTCGTACTGCTGTAGCTGCGCGGCGTTGGTGGCGGCGTGCAGCGCGACGGGCAGCGGCAGGTGGTGCTCGGGGCGGCGCGTGTAGCGCAGGCAGTCCGCCGGGTTCGGCTTGTGCCGGCTGTGGCGCTGGAGGGGGTATATACTCACAGTCTCTGCCCGCTGGCCTCTGCCTGCGCGCGGCGCTGCTCGTACTGCTGTAGCTGCGCGGCGTTGGTGGCGGCGTGCAGCGCGACGGGCAGCGGCAGGTGGTGCTCGGGGCGGCGCGTGTAGCGCAGGCAGTCCGCCGGGTTCGGCTTGTGCCGGCTGTGGCGCTGGAGGGGGTATATACTCACAGTCTCTGCCCGCTGGCCTCTGCCTGCGCGCGGCGCTGCTCGTACTGCTGTAGCTGCGCGGCGTTGGTGGCGGCGTGCAGCGCGACGGGCAGCGGCAGGTGGTGCTCGGGGCGGCGCGTGTAGCGCAGGCAGTCCGCCGGGTTCGGCTTGTGCCGGCTGTGGCGCTGGAGGGGGTATATACTCACAGTCTCTGCCCGCTGGCCTCTGCCTGCGCGCGGCGCTGCTCGTACTGCTGTAGCTGCGCGGCGTTGGTGGCGGCGTGCAGCGCGACGGGCAGCGGCAGGTGGTGCTCGGGGCGGCGCGTGTAGCGCAGGCAGTCCGCCGGGTTCGGCTTGTGCCGGCTGTGGCGCTGGAGGGGGTATATACTCACAGTCTCTGCCCGCTGGCCTCTGCCTGCGCGCGGCGCTGCTCGTACTGCTGTAGCTGCGCGGCGTTGGTGGCGGCGTGCAGCGCGACGGGCAGCGGCAGGTGGTGCTCGGGGCGGCGCGTGTAGCGCAGGCAGTCCGCCGGGTTCGGCTTGTGCCGGCTGTGGCGCTGGAGGGGGTATATACTCACAGTCTCTGCCCGCTGGCCTCTGCCTGCGCGCGGCGCTGCTCGTACTGCTGTAGCTGCGCGGCGTTGGTGGCGGCGTGCAGCGCGACGGGCAGCGGCAGGTGGTGCTCGGGGCGGCGCGTGTAGCGCAGGCAGTCCGCCGGGTTCGGCTTGTGCCGGCTGTGGCGCTGGAGGGGGTATATACTCACAGTCTCTGCCCGCTGGCCTCTGCCTGCGCGCGGCGCTGCTCGTACTGCTGTAGCTGCGCGGCGTTGGTGGCGGCGTGCAGCGCGACGGGCAGCGGCAGGTGGTGCTCGGGGCGGCGCGTGTAGCGCAGGCAGTCCGCCGGGTTCGGCTTGTGCCGGCTGTGGCGCTGGAGGGGGTATATACTCACAGTCTCTGCCCGCTGGCCTCTGCCTGCGCGCGGCGCTGCTCGTACTGCTGTAGCTGCGCGGCGTTGGTGGCGGCGTGCAGCGCGACGGGCAGCGGCAGGTGGTGCTCGGGGCGGCGCGTGTAGCGCAGGCAGTCCGCCGGGTTCGGCTTGTGCCGGCTGTGGCGCTGGAGGGGGTATATACTCACAGTCTCTGCCCGCTGGCCTCTGCCTGCGCGCGGCGCTGCTCGTACTGCTGTAGCTGCGCGGCGTTGGTGGCGGCGTGCAGCGCGACGGGCAGCGGCAGGTGGTGCTCGGGGCGGCGCGTGTAGCGCAGGCAGTCCGCCGGGTTCGGCTTGTGCCGGCTGTGGCGCTGGAGGGGGTATATACTCACAGTCTCTGCCCGCTGGCCTCTGCCTGCGCGCGGCGCTGCTCGTACTGCTGTAGCTGCGCGGCGTTGGTGGCGGCGTGCAGCGCGACGGGCAGCGGCAGGTGGTGCTCGGGGCGGCGCGTGTAGCGCAGGCAGTCCGCCGGGTTCGGCTTGTGCCGGCTGTGGCGCTGGAGGGGGTATATACTCACAGTCTCTGCCCGCTGGCCTCTGCCTGCGCGCGGCGCTGCTCGTACTGCTGTAGCTGCGCGGCGTTGGTGGCGGCGTGCAGCGCGACGGGCAGCGGCAGGTGGTGCTCGGGGCGGCGCGTGTAGCGCAGGCAGTCCGCCGGGTTCGGCTTGTGCCGGCTGTGGCGCTGGAGGGGGTATATACTCACAGTCTCTGCCCGCTGGCCTCTGCCTGCGCGCGGCGCTGCTCGTACTGCTGTAGCTGCGCGGCGTTGGTGGCGGCGTGCAGCGCGACGGGCAGCGGCAGGTGGTGCTCGGGGCGGCGCGTGTAGCGCAGGCAGTCCGCCGGGTTCGGCTTGTGCCGGCTGTGGCGCTGGAGGGGGTATATACTCACAGTCTCTGCCCGCTGGCCTCTGCCTGCGCGCGGCGCTGCTCGTACTGCTGTAGCTGCGCGGCGTTGGTGGCGGCGTGCAGCGCGACGGGCAGCGGCAGGTGGTGCTCGGGGCGGCGCGTGTAGCGCACGCCGCGCGACTCGCCGCACTGCACGCGCTCCTCCACGCAGAAACGCAGGCAGTCTGCCGGGTTGGGCTTGTGCCGGCTGTGGCGCTGGAGGGGGCATATCATCAGTAACGATGTCAAGCAACAGGGCTGAAGAGTTTTTAAAGAACACTATTCCAGTGTTGTAAATGTAACAGGCCGGGTCCACCCAGAGCGAGCAGCAAAAGGAAAAGGTCTCCGAATGAACGTGGCAGCCTCGGTAAAATACGCACGCGTCCAGAGTGCGCGCGGCAAACGACTGAAGCGCCTTTGAGAAAATAAAATGACGATTCTCAAGGGTCCGCCGCACGTGGACTCTTCGTCCACATACCGGCCAATCGTGCTGCTCGACGAGGTGGGCAAGCTCTTCGAAAGAGTAGTTGCAAACCGCCTCGTCGAGCACCTCGGGGCGATGGGGCCGGACTTTGCGGAACACCGATTTAGTTTCCGCAAAGGGCGCTGCAGTTTCCCGGGGCGGGGTTGTCTTGGCGGTGTCTCTTGACATCGCCAACGCCTTCAACACCCTTCCCTGGAGTTGCATTAGGGAGGCACTCCAGTACCACCGGATGCCGACCTACTTCTGTAGTGTGGTCGAGGCCTATCTGTCGGATAGGTCCATCATCTACCCCGGTCACAAAGGGGAATGGAACCGGCGAGACATGTCGTGCGGTGTTCCACAGGGATCGGTCTTGGGGCCGCTCCTGTGGAACATCGGGTACGACTGGGTGCTGCGCGCCGACCTCCCTAGCGGCATCAGCGTAGTGTGCTACGCTGCCGACACGCTGGTACTGGCACAAGGGAGGTCGCACCAGGCGGCGACTGACGCAATGACGCGTCGCGATGGTCATCGAGAGGATCCAGCTGCTGGGACTGGAGGTGGCCTTGCACAAGTCCGAGGTCATGTGCTTTCATGGGCCTCGGAATGCGCCACCTCCAGGATCCTAAGTGATGGTGGGGGAGTTCACATCGGTGTCGAGTCGACGATGAAGTACCTGGGACTCGTCCTCGACAGCCGGTGGAACTTCGTCGAGGATTTCCGACGTTTGGCCCCCAAACTGGAGAAGGCAGGCGCTGCCTTCAAGCGGCTCTTGCCCAATCGGGGGGATCGACTCTCACGGGAGTCATGCGGTCCATGGCCCTTTACTGGGCCCCGGTGTGGGCACGTTCACTGCGGCTTCGAGCCGCGCACTACTTGAACGTGCCCCAAAGGGTGATAGCCATCCGGCTAATCCGGGGGTACCGCACGATCTCCCGCGAAGCGGCTGGTCTTCTTGCCGGGCTGCCACCGTGGGATCTAGAGGCGAGGGTGCTCTCGCGCCTGTATGATTGGCGCGAGGAGGCACTGCGCCGGGGGGAAACCCCGTTGCCACGACAAGTTGTCCCGCAACGGGCGATCTTCCGGCGCGATCTCAAGGTGGCATAGAGTACCGGCTATCGCAGCCCCATGCAGGGCACGCCACAATAGTGGCGGTAAGTCCCCTTTTTGAGGAGTGGCTCGGGAGGAGTCATGGCACCCTTACCTTCCGCATGATGCAGTTCCTCAGCGGACACGGATGTTTCGGGAGGTACCTGCATCGCATTAGGCGGGAGGTGGCGCCCGGGTGTCACCACTGCGCGGACGGTCCAGAGGACACGGTGGAGCACACTGTTGAGGTGTGTCCTGCCAGGGATGGGCACCGCCGTGTCTTCGTAGCGGCAATTGGCGGCGGCGACCTCTCGCGCCNAAACCCCGTTGCCACGACAAGAGGTCCCGCAACGGGCGATCTTCCTGCGCGATCTCAAGGTGCCATGGAGTACCGGCTATCGCAGCCCCATGCAGGGCACGCCACAATAGTGGCGGTAAGTCCCCTTTTTGAGGAGTGGCTCGGGAGGAGTCATGGCACCCTTACCTTCCGCATGATGCAGTTCCTCAGCGGACACGGATGTTTCGGGAGGTACCTGCATCGCATTAGGCGGGAGGTGGCGCCCGGGTGTCACCACTGCGCGGACGGTCCAGAGGACAAGGTGGAGCTCACTGTTGAGGTGTGTCCTGCCAGGGATGGGCACCGCCGTGTCTTCGTAGCGGCAATTGGCGGCGGCGACCTCTCGCGCCCAGCCCTGGTTCAAGCCATGGTGCGGGGCGAGAGGGAATGGGATGCCGTCGCCTCCTTCTGCGAAGCAGTTATGCTAGAGAAGGAGGCGGCGGAGCGGCTGCGAGTCCGCAC
>NWSH02000525.1:23750-40240 GCA_002382865.2 Heliothis virescens | reverse complement strand
ACGGCCGGAGTGCAACCCGGTGTTTTTTTACAGAGTTATTTAATTTGTAAGAAGTTTCGGAGTTAAACAAGAACATCAGAAATTACTTTGTGGGATATTATAACCGCCAATCATAAGATCACGCCTCATATTGAATGTTAACTTAGGTAAAACATGAAAAAACCATTTTATATTTGAATTTCCCGCTTCTAGTCGTCGCATTCACCTTAACGCAGTTTCAGGCCTGAGGCCTTTAGAAAAACTCACCAAGTAAAGAGTTCTGTGTTAGCAGGTGGTGAGTGGGGGGCTGTTGCAGCACCCCCCCTCCGACTAGGACTCCATGTCCCGTATGACCGGCTGCCAGCTGAGGACAAATGAAGATCAATGAAGAATTTACTGACTTGACATAATAAAGGCGAAGTTCAGTTGTTTGTTCCGCTTTTACGGTAAAACAAATGAACCGGTTGTGATGAAAATTACAATAGAGAGTAGGTATTGGAGGCGGTTACAGAGCTACTATGTAAATAGCCTACCAGAACATGGCTGAAGTAGCAGAAATATCATCTAAATTATTAATTCAGTCCTTTATTGGTTGCACATAAACATAGGTTCCATGATTCGGAATTCACTCTACATAAGTTGGTCCCGGCTGCCATTTGAACATCTTTGGTAGTCGTTATGGGTAGTTAGAAGCCAGTCTGACAAACAGTCTAAGGGGTTGGGCTGCCCGAGTAACTGGGTTGAGGAGGTCAGATAGGCAGTCGCTCCACGTAAATCTCTTATGTTTAATCAGATGTATCCAGTTAAACTAGAAGTCGACCCAAACATAGTTCGGAAAAGGAACAACAGATTATTTATATTAATTTACTTAATAAAGAGAAAACATTTTTTGCTGTCTGCTGTCCCGAAAGGCTCCAAAACTACTGAAAAGGTTTGAAAAATTATATCACTGTTGCATAGCTACACTATTCTCGAGAAGCATCATCTGCCTAGCCTTTTCCCAACTACGTTGGGGTCGGCTTCCAGTCTAACCGGATGCAGCTGAGAACCAGTGTTTTACATGGAGCGCCTGCCTGGCTCAACCGCCAGCAACCAGTTACCTGGCAACCTGTACCCCTTACTAAGACTGTGGCAGACTTTCGGGCTTCTATTACCCGTAACGACGCCAAAGATGTTCAAATGACAGCCGGACCCCACCTTATCGTGCCTTCCTAAACATGGAAGAACTCGTTATGACAAGATGGTCACCCATCCACGAACCGAACGCGCCAAGCGTTGCTTAACCTTATGATCGACCGATCAGCGCGGCTTTGACGTAGCCACAAGCTCACTCACACTATTCTCGAGAAGCATAGGCTATATTTTATCCGGGTACGGGCAGTACTTCCCACGGGACGCGGGTGAAACCGCGTGAAAACAGATAGTTGGTTATGTATTAATCCTCCAATTCTGGAAAACTATGGTACCTACACAGAAAAGCCCGATAAGCCTCATAGACTCATAGAATGACGTGCAGGCACTTCAAGCTGACTTGTTACGCCTTGATGATTACTGCGTTAAAAATATGTTAGACCTGAATCCATCCAAGTGCTCTGTTGTCACTTTCACCAGGAAGAAAAACACTATTTCCTCTCACTACACCTTGAAGGGTCAGAAAATTAGTAAATGCGACAAAATTCGTGATCTCGGGGTGATATTTGATAGTAAGTTGTTATTTGATGAACACGTAGATAGTATTGTGAAAAAAGCTTCTCAAGCTCTTGGGTTTGTGATGCGAATGTCGTCCTGTTTCAAGGAAGCTAAAACATTTAAAATATTGTTTTGTACGTTTGTCAGGAGTATATTAGAGTATGGTTCCCAAATTTGGAACCCCAGATATGATAAATATATAATTCGATTAGAAAGTATACAAAAAAGATTTATTAGATATTTATGCTACCGTACCAGGACTGAATACATATCCAGTGACTATTTAAAATTGTGTGCTAAGTTTCATCTCCTTCCATTAGCAAATAGAAGAGAAATCTCTGATATTATTTTTCTATTAAAGATACTAGCTAATAATATTGAAAGCCCCGAACTTCTTTCAAAAATTTGTATAAATGTACCAGCAATAGTGACACGACTTTATAAACCGATCCATCTGCCATTAGCGTTGTCAAATTATAGACAGAATAGTTTTGTGAGGCGAGCAGGAAAGTCACTTAACGCATCATGTAAAACATATGACATTGATATATTTAATGCTAACCATGCGACAGTGAGACGGATGCTGAGCCGTGATTTCTTTAAAAAATATTTAATTTGATTGTATTGGTTGATTCAGCTTTGTAGTTGTGTATTACTGTGTAATTTAATGCTCATGTATGTACACGATATAATTAGATAGTATTCAATAGTTTAAAAGTGGGGACCTATAATTGGCTGCATGTTACATAAGTCGTTTTATAATTATTTAATGTTAATGCTGTTGGTCCTCCAAATATTAAATAAATAAATAAATAANTGCTGAGCCGTGATTTCTTTAAAAAATATCTAATTTGATTGTATTGGTTGATTCAGCTTTGTAGTTGTGTATTACTGTGTAATTTAATGCTCATGTATGTACACGATATAATTAGATAGTATTCAATAGTTTAAAAGTGGGGACCTATAATTGGCTGCATGTTACATAAGTCGTTTTATAATTATTTAATGTTAATGCAGTTGGTCCTCCAAATATTAAATAAAATAAATAAATAAATAGACTACCAGATTCCACGTTGGAAAAGTGAACGAAAAACGGGTCACCAAAATCCTATTTCATTCATTCGCCGAAAAGTCGTTCTATGCAGTTCGCTGTGACGAATATTCGAACAAAAATACTTTCGGCTGGAGTTTCTACGTGACAATCTTTTTTGGAAAAACTACGCCGAATAAAGTCCAGGGAAATTTTCACCTAGATTTTTTGGCTTTAGAGAACTTGTGCTATTCAAGCGTCAAAATTCTGGTCCTTTTGTCTGGTTTCTTTGAAAGCCATGGTAGGTAATTTGGAAAAAAAATGCTACCTGTATTAACCTCCGATGCAGAGGGGTGTTATTTTGTCTGTCAGCACTTGTAGGTCTTGAATGGATGAACCGATTTCAATACGGCTTTTTAGATATAGCTACTTTTCATCAAAATTGGCTCGGTTAAACCATTCGCAATATCAATGTTATAAGGCATAATTAATAGATCAGTCTATAAAATAGCCGCGGTAAGCACAACTTAAATTAAGCACAGAGGAAGCTCTTTTTCACGTAAATATAACTCAAAGACCGCCAAAGATGCAGTCATTAAAAGTTCGCTTCATTAAAAGTTTAAAGGTAGGTGAACATTACCTTTAACTTTCACATCTACTTATGCTGGATTTCTATAACCGATTGTTCCGTTCTTTTGCGATTTTTAAAATAAGTTTTATATCCCTAAATAACTAGCAAGTGATTTTTTCCGCGTCTCGAGTGAACTTTTTCGCGTACTCCAATAAAAAACCGGCCAAGTGCGAGTTGGACTCGCGCATGAAGGGTTCCGTAGCATTATACATGAAAAATGAATTTCAGCTTTCTAGCTATCACGGATTATGAGAAACAGTCTGGATACAGACAGACAGACATACGGACAGACAGACAGACAACGAAGTCTTAGTAATAGGGTCCCGTTTTACCCTTTGGGTACGGAACCCTAAAAAGTAATATAATAAAAGCCTATAACCTTCTACGATAAATTATGGGCTGTCTAACACTGTGATCAAACCACAGAAATGTAATGGTTCAAACAAACAAACTGTTCAGCTTTATATTTATACAATATTCAGATATTAGTATGTAGAAGTGCTTATAGGTGTCTTTTGGTCTCTAATCGCAAAACAGTGGATAGATTAGTATTAGAAATCCACCGAATTAATGGTGACCACACATCTACTGCGGACGAACGCGCCAAAGCAAAAATCAAAATTTCCATTACATCTGTCATATATCTGCCTAGCCTTTTCCCAACTATGTTGGGGTCGGCTTCCAGTCTAATTGGATGCAGCTGAAAACCAATGTTTTAAATGGAGTGACTGCCCATCTGACCTCCTCAACCCAGTTACAGACAGGTTGTCAGACTTTCTGGCTTCTGCCTACCCCTAACGATTGCCAAAAATGTTCAGATGACAGCTGGGACCCACCAATTTAACGAACCTTCTAAAACATGGACTTTCCTTTTCATGTTTCAATCAAATCAAATCAAATCAAATACCTTTATTTTCAGGCTACATTGGCCCATAGATATATACCTTATAGACTAACATATATATAATATAAAATACACAACTTGTTAGTAAATATAAACTTAAATCTATGTTAGTAACACTTCCTATGCACTACGTCACTGTGCGTTCGAGTGATGACGTCATTACAATTGCCTTCACAAAAAATGGGCTATTTTTTATCCGGGTATATTCCCTCAGGCCAAGGATGAAACTGCAGGCGGGAGGTATATCTATACTAATATTATAAAGCTGAAGAGTTTGTTTGTTTGAACGCGCTAAACTCAGGGACTACTGGTCCGATTTGAAAAATTCTCTCAGTGTTAGATAGCCCATTTATCGAGGAAGGCTATAGGCTGCTTTTTATCCGGGTACGCCGAGTAGTTCCCACGGGACGAGGAGGAAACTGCAGGCAGGTTCTAGTAATAGTTATTTCTTAGAAATGCAGCATAGAGAACCTCATTGACTAGATATTATACCTGAACGTAGAACTTTACAGGTAATACAAGGCTCTAAAGTTTGCCGATATACTTTGGAGTATTAAACACTATACACCTAGGTGTTCAAACTTCGACTGGTGGACTAATTGATCTTACAACTACGGTACACCATAAGTTTACCCACAGTTTCACAGCTTCCAGGTGAAGTTCTAGATATCTGACAGACACTCCCATAGAAAATTAATCAAAATTAACATCTTCTTCTTCTATTCGAGTGAGCTGCAGGTTTAATCACCTAACAAGCCCTAGTGTCAGAGTTTTCTCAAATCCGCCTGACGGCCTCTGACGTGGAATTACATACGATTGCTACTGAGTAACATTCGAGGACGCTGGCTTTACGTGCCCTCCCAGGCACGGGGGTGTAACACCGCCAACTTCCAGACTCCAGGCTGCTTTGTGAAAGTTTCTAAAACCCACAAAGCGATTTCGGCCTGGCCCGGGAATCGAACCCGAGACCTGTGATCGGCAGTCGCGCTATGCGACCACTAGACCAACGAGGCAGTTCTATGGTCTATGGTATTCAGTTCTATGGTATTATCTGTCAGATAGCTATCTAGAATTTTATCTGGCACCTCTGAAACGGGGGAACTTAATTTCCTGCATACGTCAGTTCAGCTTAGACGAGCTATTACCACGGTATTTATTGCGTAGTTTCACGTGATTCAGCTATTTAACAAGTAGCTGCCCATGTCATATTTGATAACGTCATATGAAAGTATATTTTGTTAGTGAGCTTTCTAGCGAAACAATAAAAATATATTTTTGAAGCGCTCACTCATGTAACATGAGCCAATTTGTCTCCCGTTTTCGTTTTCTAGGTTTTTTCCAGTACTAAAACTGATAATATCGTGGACTTGCGATTTTTTGCCGACCTGTGCCGTATTCTATTATGTCGTACCTACCTTCATACAATAATTTGCCTCGCAGAACTAAAAATCACTAAATTAGCAACTCTTAGTTAAAAATATCTGGGTGTAAAGTCCTGATGTAAGGCTGGCTCACCTTCAAAAGATGATTATTTTCAAAACTACGAGGGCAGCAATTGGTACAAACTATTGGTAGCTAGTAGTAACCAGGTAGCTATATATGTATGTATTTTGAGGGATTATATGAGAAGGAATCGCTATCCTGATGCACACACAAAAACTCAAAAATAAAAATAATATATCCTTCAATTTCTGTGTTTTTGGAATATTTTTTAGCAAAAGTCTATATCCTCAAGAAGATTAAGTGTCCTTACCTGATGATGAGCAGCAGAAAGATGATCAGGTGCCGGAGTGGGTGCCGGCGGTGAGAAGTCCCGAGCATTCGCGCCGTGGTTGATGGCGATACCACCAGGCAGGGATGCGGGCGCTGGCGACGGCGGCACCCCTGACAACTGGTACAAGAAGATGAGCATTATATTAACTGGCACTGTTTGCTGTGCCAGTGGCCAGGACCAACCTACTGGCAAAAACACCCCTCACACGTACAATGCATGTAATTAATGAAATTCACAATAGGATTGACGTATTTTCGTGTAACCTGAGTGAATTCACAATAGTTTTATTAAATTTTGTTAGCTATATTTAGTTTGTATTGTTAATATTATCTTTAAATTAAGCTATACTGCTATTGCATTGGGTATGTCCTGTAACGATAGCTTTGTAAATAAATTAATTAATTCTTCTATTATCTGGAACAGCGTATAATTAACTACTACTGAAAACTGGTATAAGGAGAAAAACATTTAAATTCTTTATTTGACCTGCTTTTGAATACGAAATCAATGTCATACTTAGTTCATCCGTTTGGGAATTATATTCTCTGTATTTTGCAATTAGCGTCTGTCTGTCTGTTCACAATAAACTCAAAAACTGCAGCCTATATTTTCATGCGATTTTCACTTATACTCGTAAATAAGTAAGTCTGCTTAAGTCTTAGTATTTACTAATAGAAAATTAAAAAAAACACATTTATACGGAAATAATTTCAAATAACATACACCTACCTTCGCTAATAGTATTCATCAATCACTATCAAATAAATTAACTATTCCTTCCTGACATTTTCTTACTCCAAAAACTCCTAACATTATACCATGTTCTCATACGTTTCTATTCGCCAACTTAGATTGCCGAAAACGGATCGCAGGGCCCTTATTCCTCAATAGAAAGGGTCCCAATCTACTCTCCCATTGTGTGCACTACAGTTACAATTTTGATTTTGTATGGGTGTCCGTATAGTCACGTTTTGGCACCTAGTTGGAGAATCGAACCGGGTGTTACGTAATTTACTTTTGTGGAATTTTATAGGCTTCTCTTTGGGAAACATATGGGATTCGTTTAAATGGGGTGGATTGATTTCGCCCGTTTCTTGAGCTTTTTCTCATACAGATATTATGTTAATATGATGCTATATTTCGAAAAACCGGCCAAGTGCGTGTTGTACTCGCGCATGAAGGGTTCCGTACCATTATATTTGAAAAATGAACGTATCTATTACCTATAACTAGCCAAAGTACAAACTTTTTTCGGACAGCAAAAAATTACTTTGTTTTTCATACAATTGTATGAATAACTTGCGGTTTATAATTTGCGGTTTCACAGTTTATTGTATGGGGACCCCCATTAATAATTTATTTTTATTTTTTTTAGTATTTATTGTTATAGCGGCAACGGAAATACATGATTTGTGAAAATTTCAGCTTTCTAGCTATCACGGTTAATGAGATACAGCGTGGAGACTGACAGGCAACGAAGTCTTAGTAATAGGGTCCCATTTTACCCTTTGGGTACGGAACCCTAAAAAAGGTATTTTTAAGTATTGTGTACCAAACCTTGGAGCAAAGCTTGCACAACAAATAAGCCGAATTGACTGACGACCGTGACCACGGTAGGTGCAATCCGGCCGAAAAGTACTTAGAATAAATTTTATATGTATTAACATATAAAAATCTTTATAATCTTATCTAAGACCAATGTAGATGTCAAGAGGACTCACCCTCTGTTTATGCGTAGTGTCTCTAAGAGGGAGGGTCTCCTCACTGCCACTCCGGGAGGACTCCGGAGGAGTGAGACGACGCTGCTCACTCTGAGATGACAAGATCTGCATCTCCAACATCTGCTCCTGTCTGATGTCATCGTTGTAGTCCTGAAAGAGAAGACCGTCAATAATAATAATGTTTTAACGAACTTTGGCTAAAGGTGTCTTCTGTTTTGCAGCCAGGAGATCATCTGCCTAGCCTTTTCCCAACTATGTTGAGGTTGGCTTCTAATCCAGTCGGATGCAGCTGAGAACTAGTGCCGGGTTTTGGAGGGGTCTCAACCCAGTTACTGGGGCAACCCGATACCCCTCGGTAAGACTGGTTGTCGGACTTCCTATTACGACGGCCAAAGACAATTCAATTTGCAACAAATAATTGGCAACACCTATTTGAAAAAAGGTTTAAATTCAAATACGAGATCTTTTGAGAGCAAAAACTAATAAAATAATTAATTTGTATTTATATCCATTCAGATTTGGAACTCAAAAAACTTTTCAACTGGACAAAACAAAAGTCTATCACATAAATTATCATAAAAAAGTCATTGTATTCATTTTAAGTAACATTAACAAACAAAGCAGTTATAAATTTTGTCCTAATCGCCCCTTGTCAGAGCTTTTGGGAGTCACAAATGTTCTTCAAATGTTGGCGACTCTTGATAAGGAATTCTCCAAACTTATTTATTACGGTACAGTTTTAGAATAATATGGCAAGAATATTGTTGTGACTAATATTAATAGAAATAAAGTAAGTTTATTTGTCACGTTTTATATAGAAACTCCTAATTCAATTGAGATGAAATTTAACACGGATGTGGATCTAAGTGCGTAGAGGTAGATAGACAATTTATGTAAGCGATTAAACTATACAAAATCGAAAACAATTCAAATACTTAACTCAAATTAATGTAAGTATCAATGCAGGTTGTATAGCAAAAATAATATATTTTTCTCTATATAAATTCCTTGTTTTCTTTATGAAGCTATCGGCATTTTAAATATACCAATCGATAGCAAGTATTTCCAAAACCAACAGCGTATAACTAATTTTCAAAAAATACCGCCCTTACGTTATTACCCAGCATAAATATTTTAATAGTCCTTCAATATTATTTCAAGCATCTTCGGAAACACATCCCAATAATATGACAGAGGACTATAAAACTGCACGAACGTGCTTGGATACAGGGTTTTATGAGGCGAAACACCGTAAATATACGTACTAATCAAATAAGAAGAGTTTCTATTGAAAATCTATTTTAGAAGAGATAAGCTGTGTTGGAAGTTTGATTATTATTTATTCTTTTGAACAATAATTAGGATCGCTATGTGTTCTTCATTCTCACAGATAAATGATAGTCGTTGCTGGGTCAAAAGTTTCATCAATATAAAGGTGGGTTACACCATCAATACTTATATTATAAACTAGCTTCTGCCAGCGGTTTCACCCGCGTCCCGTGGGAACTACTCGGCGTACCTGGATAAAAAGTAGCCTATGGCCTTCCTCGATAAATGGGCTATCTTGAACGCGCTAATTTCAGGAACTACAGGTCCGATTTGAAAAATTCTTTCAGTGTTAGATAGCCCATTTATCGAGGAAGGCTATAGGCTACTTTTTATACGGGAGCGCCGAGTAGTTCCCACGGGACGCGGTTGAAACCGCTGGCTGAAGCTAGTGTCAAAATATACCTACGCACCAAACATTTTTTTCTTAAAAAAACAAAAGTAAAAAAATTACATAAATGTATAATATTCTTCTAAAACCCTCTCCCGATTCTCAAAACGCAAATAGCAAACAACTCCGGCTGTCACGCTTGTATTAAATATACAATACGCGCCGTACGCAGAGTATTAAAATTTAAGGGTTAATATATCAGAGAGACAAAAGCATACGGTCGTCAATAATATAGGAGAGGAGCCGTATTGCCGGCAAGGTAAAATATCAGTGTGAAAATTGGTGGAAACTCTCTTGTTTTTGTTGAAATACTGTTTTTTTTTTCGAGTATTTGGCAATTTTGAGAGTTGATTTTTTATGTGTTTTTATGGTTTGTGTACTGAGAGAATAAACATGAATAAATCTTTACCTATATCCATCATAGATTCAACCTATCTAGGTGGGGCTGCACTGACGACAATAAATGCGGTTGCGGTGCCGCACCACAAACCATGCGGCACCTTCTGTGCTGCCCAATATAACTCGTGCACAGTAAAAGATCTATATGCCGCCACTGATAATGCTGTGCGCGAGGCGAACTACTGGGCCTCAAAAAATTGAGCCTGATTGCCATCGAATCGCCAAGAAGAAGATCATAGATTTAGGATCTCACTAGCCTTTGAGAGACCGGTAATGCGTGACAAATAACTATACTACCTACATATGTGAATAAGTCCAAAAAGGAACACTACAAAGGCTCCGTATGTATGAAACGCTAATTTAAACAACAAAGCTTGGGATTTGACCCTGCCATAGTTGAGTAAAGGGTAGGCAAATGAATTTTATTAGTCATTTATAGTTTTCGACTTTTCGCCAAACTTAATGGCGGGTCACCATCGTCTCCCAACTAATTTCCGGGCAAAGATACGTCCCTACCAAAATGGTTTTTGCACAGCGACTCACACAAGATTCCGAGCTGCCATTAAGTTTGGCAGGACCTTGTCCCACAACTTACCGGTACTAAAAACCTCCTCAGTTCAGCGAGTGCGTACGCGATCCGCGCATGCGCTTCAGCAGGAGTCGCGAAGGCGCTGATTTCTACATGCAGCTCATCAGACAGGTGTGCAAACTTCGGGTCTCCGGACACACGGAGCTCCTCCTCCTATGGATAGGTATTAAAAAAAATTAAATCATTTGTTAATACCCTTCTTGGCAGTTGGGTAAAAAGGCGCGGCAAATCAGCTCCACGAGCTCAACGACTTTTTATGTTTTTTTGCTGGGAGAAGAAGTGGCGATAGTCGCAAAATTGTCAGCGAACAAAGAAAACAAAACAAGTTTTTTAAGTACAGACGCCAGCACATCAACCTACCGCAATCTGCCAAATTTCTTAAATAGATTTACAACTATAATTTTAAAAATATCGTGAGATAATAATAGCGTCCTAGCCGATTGTCGGCCACGGCGGCTGTTCTCATATAAGGAGGTCAGCCAGCTGTGCAGGACATATTATAGTGCACGACCATTTGCGCAGACACAGGTGCACTCTCTATTCCTTCACTCTCTTAACCCGATGGGACGGCAATCCTGTCGGTCCTGCATTAACGTGATCTCCGATGCACGGGTGAATTAATCACCAACGTCCAACTCCGGGCTGCTTTGTGAAAGTTTCTAATACCCACAAAGCCCGTCCCGGGAATCGAACCCGAGACCTCGTGCACAGCAGTCGGCTATGCGACTACTAGACCAACGTGAGATAAGCGTGTGTTAGCCAAACAAATAAACTTTTCAACGTTATTTGTACAGTCGACAGCACATCAAGTTACCACAATCTGTCAAATTTCTGCAATCGATTTTCAACCTTAACACAATGGAGGTAGGTTAATGTTCGATTGGTAAAATTTGACAGATTCGTATACGTTGACCTGCTATTGTCTGTACCATGAAAACGTAATTTACCCTTTTACCAACACTATTAGTCCCTAATTTACACATCAAACAAAAACATTGTCAATTTGAGAAATATTTGTTCAAACTACAGTGTATTTGCTCAGTATAAAATATACCCTATTTGTATGCATATAATGTTTACTTTAGTTTGGCGGTATGTTTGTTCAAATACTAGAAGTGCTTTCATTACACGGCTGCAGTATTGGTTGTTTTACGAACATTTGGGTTTTAACAAGTATTTCAAAATACCTGTGTTACTATTTGTAACTAGCTTCTGCCAGCGGATTCACCCGCGTCCAGTGGGAACTACTTGGCGCACCCGGATAAAAAGTAGACTACCTATAGCCTTCCTCAATAAATGGGCTATCTAACACTGAAATAATTTTTCAAATCGAATCTGTAGTTCCTGAGATTAGCTCGTTCAAACAAACAAACTCTTCAGCTTTATAATATTAGTATAGATAGAACTTAGCAGTAATATACCAGTTTTACTTACTACTAGCATCTGCCAGCGGCTTCGCCCGCGTAAAATTTAAAATCGCGTTTTTCCCGTTCCTATGGGAATTTCGGGAAATCATTGGTAGACTAGTTGTCAGACTTTCTGGCTTCTGACAACCCTAGACGTGAGTAACGATTGCCAAAGATGGTCAAATGATAGCCGGGACCCACCAGTTTATGGATGGTCACCCATCCACGAACCGACCGCACCAAGCTTAACTTTTGCTTACTTAACTAACTTTATTTTACTTTATTTAGCTAACTTGCTTAACTTAATGATGGATTGATCCGCGTGGCTTTAACTTAACTCCGTGCTCTTCAGTGGCCGTTAATCCCTATATGTAGATATGATAATATTATAGCTTACCTTCTGTCGATCTTTCATGGACCCTCGTCCTAGCACAGCCATCTTGCACATCGTGTCTTCCTGTAGCCTCTTTAGGGAGTTGCCCTTAGGTCCTAGCAGCTTGCCCACGAAATTGAACTGTAACAAAACATTTAAAATTTAATAAATTGTATAATTATCTAAACCAGCCGTTTTCCCGCGGTTTCACTCGCATCCCGTGGAAATTACTGCCCGTACCCGGATAAAATATAGCCTATGTCACTCGTGGATAATGTAGCTTTCGAATGGTGAAAGAATTTTTAAAATCGGTCCAGTAGTTTTTGAGCCTATTCATTACAACCAAACAAACATACAAACAAACAAAGTTTTCCTCTTTATAATAATATAAAATAATATAGTATAGACTAGCTTCTGCCAGCGGCTTGCCCGCGTAAAACTTAATATCCCACTTTCCCCGTTCCCGTGGGAATTTCGGGAAGTCCTTTCTTATCTCGCGAGAGAGTCTTAAGATGAACCTCTGTGCAAAATTTCAGCTTTATAGGTTCCCGAAGTTGATGTGTCAGTAAATGACTCAGGACTTTGATTTTTTAAATCTATAGATAGCTTATTTATTTTGATGCTGAATAAAACTGTCTGACTAATAGATGATGTATAGCCAAATCTTCAAGATTTGGGAGAAGGGAATTTTACACAAACTTCCCCGAAAATCTATTTACTGGGGAAATCAATATTCTGTCTATCTCTGGATTTGCTTACTAGAGATAGATTTTTGACATTAGCCATACAAGTAAAGTCAAATTCCTATCTCTAGTAAGCAAATCCAGAGATAGATAGGTTATTGGGAATGGCCGTTAGTGAACAAGGATAGTTTACCAAGTTTTATTTAAAGCCGATGGGTAAACCTCATAGAATAAATGTAGTATTGTTACCCACTTCTTTTAGCAACCCGTGGCCGTACATATTTGTCCACAGAGCGTGACTTCTTAAAAGGAATTCTTATTTCAGGAATTTCCATCCATAAAGTAAGCTTAAACTAAGGTTAGATTGTATAATAACGTATTATATTCAAAATGATTTTATTCTCATTTATTCCAGCTAGTTCAAATGATAATTAACTCAACTTCCAGTCTTCTGACTTTGTTTAAAGAAACAAAACGTCTATATTAACAGTTCTTGAAGTAACGGAAAGTTACAAAAACTTTTTATTATTCTTTCCCAGTCGTTATGAATGGATAGATTTTCAATATAGTTTGTACTAGCTTCTACCAGCGGCTTCGCCCGCTTCCCGAGGAAACTATTTCCCATACCCGGATAAACAGTAGCTTATGTTGTTTCTCAGGGTCTATTCTATCTCTGTACCAAATTTCATCAAAATCGGTCCACTGGTTTAGGCGTGAAAGCGTAACAGACAGACAGACAGACAGAGTTACTTTCGCATTTATAATATTAAGTAAGGAAGTAAGGATTTTCAACCATTCAGTTGAAAACTGTAATACAATTCTTGCAGCCAGTTTTAAAGATTATAGATAGAGTTCTAGTACTACTGATAGATCATGCCGCAGAAAAGTAATTAAAAACACCATCTGTCAGTTAGCTATTTAGAGCTTTATCAGGGACCTGTGAAACTGGCCGTTAGTAATTTTGTGTCGGTCGGCAGTTGCAGTCGGCAGGTCGCTTCCAAAAACTAACTTTATTCTGTTGCATGACCTTATGTTCTGCATGACAAACAGAAAACAGGTTTTATTTTTGGTTTTTCTTTTTGACTTCTAGAATCCAATCAATTAAATGTACAGACGACAGCAGGTAAACCTATCAGAATCTCTCAAATTTTACTAGTCGACTTCCACTATTATGATAAGCTAGAAAATCTATTGAAGAAATTTTACAAATGAAGATTTGTAAAAATTTTTATGAGCTGTCTGTATATAGAATATCTCAAATTCTAATGTGTGACGATCAGGTCACACATTTTTGGTTTTATGGTTGAGGGAATATCAGCCTT
Source organism: Heliothis virescens (assembly GCA_002382865.2). NCBI lineage: Eukaryota > Metazoa > Arthropoda > Insecta > Lepidoptera > Noctuidae > Heliothis > Heliothis virescens. The sequence goes on along the minus strand of NWSH02000525.1, from coordinate 26,023 downwards.
TAGAAAACAAGAGCATAGAAACGAAAAATACTAGAATGCTTGCTAAACTGCATTGTCAAGGGAATTGCCCGTCCGTGTTTCCATATTTTTGCCAAAATTCACTGGTCATTCATGTGACTTGTTAGATTTTTGACTGTTCCCAAAATCAAGTGCAAACAATTGCGGAGAATTGTTAGGAACACAGAAACGAAATGACTCGTCTTCGACCTTATTTTTTTGTCTAATAAATAAATATTTACTAACGTTTTATTAATAATTAATAAACAAACAGTTATGGTCTAAATAAACAGGGGTCATCAAAAGACCCGTTTTAATAAACATTCATTTTATTTTTCGTTGAAGAGTTGTACTCTTTCCAAAACTGATAAATGACAAGTTAGAACATTTTTAATCGACTTCCCAAAAAGGAATAATTCTCAATTAGAACGTATCTTTTTTTAACATACTAAAGTATTTTTTTCTTTAGAAGCTGTTATTATTTATTTAACATACAATTTGTACTTCCATTACACAGTAAATCCCCACCGTTTCCGATGCTACAAGATAGGATTACTTCATTAAGTATCGGAGTAGTACAAACGATGTTCATTTATTTCCAACTAGCTTTTGCCCGCGACTTCGTTCGCGTGGAATAGTGACTTCCTCCTAGCTCGACATTTATAGTACGAAATTGAACAATAGATGGCGCTGTATGTCCGGAATAAATTTATTTTTTATTTTTATTTTTTGAAATAAAAACTATCCTATGTCCTTTCTCAAGTTCCAATCTATGTCTGTACCAAATTTCACACAAATCGGTTCAGTAGTTTAGGCGTGAAGAAAAGACAGACAGACAGACAGACAGACAGACAGAGTTACTTTCGCATTTATAATATTAGTTTGGATTCCTTGCAGCCAGGAATCTGGAGTAAGCTGCACAGCATAATTACTTGAAGAACACGGAGTACTGGGTAAACGAAATGTTTATTGATGGTCTCTTGAATATGCTGTGGGTTCAGCTGTGTCGAAGCTTCGAGAATTATTAGAGGCAACGTCTGGTATTTTGAATACGGTTTTAATGATAAAGTTCTTTGTTATAGATGCTATGTCGAATATTATTGCGCAAATATTATAACTGGCAAGAATAAAATGACAAAAATAGGAATTAGTTATGTATTTTTAATAGACCAATTACAAACCCTTTTTTCACCCCAGTTTTTAAAAATTCTCCTCAGTTTAGGGCCAGTTTTAGTAGTACAAGATATTTTTTATTTTGAGTACTTTTCTGTGACATTACTTTATCTGAAACTGTGAAACAACCTTTTGATATTTTTAAAGCATATGTTTTCTAAACCATTAAAAAAATTAAAAGACAGCGAATGTTTTTTTTCCCTCGAGTAAAACTACGGAAGACAACTAACACAATAAAATAATTAAAAACGAAAATAAAATTAAATCGTCTCCATTCCACCGCTGTCCCCAGACTCGAAGTGGAACGCTACTAATTGTCGCTCAGGCCACAGTGTCCATACACCCAGCTCCCGTAGTTTGCACAACTGGTGGATCGATCAATTAGTTGTTCGCAAGTTTTCTTGTCTGTGACCTTAATTGGATAGGACCTCGACGCGTCCTTGTAATTGCTTTCTGAAATTCCGATCGAGACTAGATTGGTTGATGTGGCGTCAAATATTATTGGAGTGCCGTGATTGGTCGGATTGTGGATTTGAATATAACAGGTTTTGATAATTCGTTTTGAAATGGAATAGTTTTTTATTAATTTTTTATTTATTTAGGTATTATTATGGGTATAACGTTATTTGTTGTTGGCGTATTGAGATGGGAATTTTGAATTATTGCTTATATCAAGTTATGTCTTATAGTGATTTATTTTATAATGAGTTTGAAGTTATAATGATAGTTATCTGATGTAACTAAGAACTTTAATGAATATTTTTTTATTCGATGGTTGGCAAAGAATGAAATGGACTGCGAATTTTTTCTATGGGGTATCTCATGATTTTTTAGTTCAGTATTGGTATTCTATTGGGGCAAGTAAATTCATTTATGCATATTTAGACATTTTTTAAATATATTTTTTTTTAATCGATTATTTAGTTTATTGGATTTAATTTTATTAGTTAATTTAATATCAAGAAATATGTTTAATTGGGTATTAAAAACCAGACATACTTTAGATAAGTTGTTTTGTTGGTTTATTTGCCTATCGAAAATTGATCTGCAGGAATATTAACGTAAATATATCGTAGTTAGAAATAGATAGTTTATTTGAATTC
>NWSH02000525.1:9137-23082 GCA_002382865.2 Heliothis virescens | reverse complement strand
ATTCCTTGCAGCCAGGAATCTGGAGTAAGCTGCACAGCATAATTACTTGAAGAACACGGAGTACTGGGTAAACGAAATGTTTATTGATGGTCTCTTGAATATGCTGTGGGTTCAGCTGTGTCGAAGCTTCGAGAATTATTAGAGGCAACGTCTGGTATTTTGAATACGGTTTTAATGATAAAGTTCTTTGTTATAGATGCTATGTCGAATATTATTGCGCAAATATTATAACTGGCAAGAATAAAATGACAAAAATAGGAATTAGTTATGTATTTTTAATAGACCAATTACAAACCCTTTTTTCACCCCAGTTTTTAAAAATTCTCCTCAGTTTAGGGCCAGTTTTAGTAGTACAAGATATTTTTTATTTTGAGTACTTTTCTGTGACATTACTTTATCTGAAACTGTGAAACAACCTTTTGATATTTTTAAAGCATATGTTTTCTAAACCATTAAAAAAATTAAAAGACAGCGAATGTTTTTTTTCCCTCGAGTAAAACTACGGAAGACAACTAACACAATAAAATAATTAAAAACGAAAATAAAATTAAATCGTCTCCATTCCACCGCTGTCCCCAGACTCGAAGTGGAACGCTACTAATTGTCGCTCAGGCCACAGTGTCCATACACCCAGCTCCCGTAGTTTGCACAACTGGTGGATCGATCAATTAGTTGTTCGCAAGTTTTCTTGTCTGTGACCTTAATTGGATAGGACCTCGACGCGTCCTTGTAATTGCTTTCTGAAATTCCGATCGAGACTAGATTGGTTGATGTGGCGTCAAATATTATTGGAGTGCCGTGATTGGTCGGATTGAATAATAAAATAAGGTTTTGATAATTCGTTTTGAAATGGCAAATAGTTTTTTCTTAATATCTTTTCATTTATTTCCAGCGTATTCTTATGGCCGTTCCCAATAAACCGTCTATTTGTTGATTGGCGTACTTGAGATGGGAATTTGACATTACTTGCTTATATCAAAGTTCTGTCTCTATAGTGCATTTATTTTATCATGAGTTCCCTGACAGTTCATAACTGATAGTTATAGTGATGTAACCTAACGAAACTTAATCGAATATTTTTTAATATCGAATCGGTTGGCAAAGAAAATGAAATCGGAACTGCGAATTTTTATATGGCCGCTACTCTACATCGATTTTTTAACCGATTCAGTAACTTGCGTCAATCTCTATTGACGCAAGTCACATTCCATTTCATGCATCTGACATTAACGACATTTTTTAAAATCATATTTTTTTAACATCGATTATTTAGTTTATTGGCCATTTATATTTATTAAGTTCATTTAAAATATCAAGAAATATAGTTTACTGGGTAATTAACAAACAGACAATACTTTAGAATAACGTTGTTTTGTTGGTTTATTTGCTATCGAAAACTTAGATCTGCCAGGGAACTCATGATAACGTAAAAATACTATAGTAGGCTAATCCAGAAATAGATAGTTTATTGAATTCCGCTGTTAGACAAATCATAATCGCAGTGGTGTAATTATAAGTTAGACTATCATAACATTGGTTTATTTTCCTCCATATATCGGGTATGATATGAGCAATTAAAAGACCAATGTTTTTATTTTTACGACCATCAATTAGTAATGTTGACTCGTCCGAATCCGGTAACGTCCGATTTATCACTGGGGGAATAACAATTAGGTGGATAAAGGATTTTGAAAACAGATTATTTTGATGGATACACGGACATTTTGAAAGCTAGCTGCTTATTGCTACCAACCGCACGTGCCGCGACTGCATGAAATGAGGTATTTCTCGAAGCGCAATTATTTTCAAGCGCACCTAATGAAACGCACCATTACTTTCCCTTGAAGCGCACCCATTAGCAGCGCTCCTGATAATAATTCTAATTGCGCCTCGTGCGCTTCGAGCAATAATAAAGGTGCGCTTCAAAACAGTTGCGCTTCGAAGAATACCTCCAAGAAACCGGTCGATAACTGAGGACGACTGCACGTGCTGCTGTCGCTTCCATATAGAACGATTTCATTTAAATACATACAAACCAGTAGATCAACTTATTAATCAGAATACTGTTTATATCAAAACGAAATTCGATATCTCTTTAATAGAACGAAAGTCAATTACAAAATGGGAATTGAAACGATTGGGAATTTTATAACTAGGCCACAAATTATTCCCATTGGACCCAATTAGTTCTGAAACCTCGTGTTTAACCATTCGGTTTATTGTTGATTGTCCACTTAGAAAGATTTAATTGGCTGTCTCTATTAGTCTGTTGTACAGACAACAGCAGATCACGGTACCCTGTCAAATTTTACCAGTTAAACATTAACCTACCTCCATTGTGATAAAGTTGAAAATCTATTGCAGAAATTTGACACATTGTGGTAACTAGATGTGCTGTCGTCTGTACCACCGTAATAGGTAGATTTAAAGGAGAGTAGGTTTAAAGTATTTGTCGTAGAAATGTCTTGTCTTCTCTCAATCGTATGTGGTCCTAGTACTTTTTTGTCGAGGTCTCAATTCTGTGGACTAACAATTTATTCTTGCTTCGTGTTTCGTTGTTTATCAAGGTGCAATTAGTTACGTTTATGATGCAATTTAAATCTCAAACAAACAGACATGTGTTGCTAGGGAGTTTATTGCGCCACTTCTTCATAGCAAAATTATATAAGTAAGAAGCGGTGAAGACTGGGTCTTTGGGAGCTGTCTTTTATAAACTTGATACCCAAAAAAGTTTAAATGAATAATTTTGAGTACGAGTTTATTTTTAAACTTCCAGGGGTTCATAAGACCTACTAGGAACTTTCTTATCATCTGCCTAGTCTTTTCCCAACTATTTTGGGGTCTTCCAGTCTAAACTGATGAGCTGTACCAGCGTTACATGTACCGACTGCCTCTCTGACCTCAACCCAGTAAGGACACCTGATACCCATGGGGAACTTGAGTCAATATCTGGAAATCAGTTGATTACTAGTTAGATAATACTCGGATCGATGGCAGACAAGTGGGATCGCATGAAAGCGGAGCGTTGAGAGATGAACAAACATGGCGGCTGATGCTATCGACAGATGGATTTGGGTTATGGTGTGAGCGGACAGCGATTGAAGGCTCTCTTTTGAATTTCAAACTATTCATCCCTATGGAGAAGAATGGGGAAGAAACTCTGTAGTTCCTCTTAGCTTTTGCTTATTTGGTTAAGCAACTTTTGGCGCGGCCCGTGGATGGGTGATGACCACTGACCTCTATTATACCACTGGATAGGCTGTTCCAAGCGTTTGACAGTTTTTTTTGTGTCGCTTTGAAGCGCCCTAGCGAGTGTCCAGCGTATTAATTTTTAGTACCACAGAAACTCGCTACGTTCGACAACGCCAAAATGGCAATTATCAAAAAGACCTAAAAAAACCTTGACAGCAGCCAGTCCAGTGGTATTATAGAGGTCAGTGGTGTTGATTTACGAGTTCCACTTAAAATTGGTGACCAGCCCATCCAAGCCTACAGTTAACAATGAAAAAATCGACAACACGGGTACTGTGCTGTACCACAAACCATGAGGCACCTTCTATGTTTCTCAATGTGTCCCAACAGCTGCATAGTAGAAGATCTACGCATCACCACTGACAATGCCGTCAGTGTGGCAAAATATTGGGCCTCTACAATTTAAAGGTCACTGGGCACCTTTGTATGGAAACTATACCCACGGCGGACACAAACGAAATATAGCACGATAATATGACCTAAGGCTCTGATTTACTATGGCATAAGTCGCATCAATGTGAGGCACGGGAATCTCGAGAAAATCAGGTGTAAATACCAGTTATAATCCCTATACCAATGAGGATTACCACTGTCAGAATTGGGCCGATTTGAAAAATTATCTCTTTATTATGTAAGAGAATACACACCGATTAGCCTCATTATCATCCGGCCAGGATCTGATGATGGAAACTCTGAGATGTCGAGGGCAACTCTAGAAAATTGTGGGCATGCACCAAGTAAAAACTTGATATTCGTCGGTATATCGAGTGAATCCACAAGACCGAGAAGTTTGGACCTTGCCTGATGCAGGAGATGACAGAAAGTGAAGAGAACTCCTCATAGGTATGTAGCAATTACTACGTGTTTGGGCTTATTTAATTCGTATTGGCGAGATCTTTGCACAGATAAAGGTTTGACTGCCATTGTGTGACATGTCAAGTTTTTACTCCATGTGCGCCCACAATTTTCTAGAGTTGCCCTCGATTTCTCAGGGTTTCCAGTTCATCATCAGATCCTGGATATCAAAATTAAGATCTTCCTTCTTTTAAGAAGTCGGTTAGCAATGCAAACTAGCGTTGTGACCTATACAATCCTCTGAAATCATTTGATTATTATATATTTTTAAACGATCCTGTACATGCTTCACCATGGAATTTGAATGCAATATTTATATATAATGAAAGGTCTTATTATTCCCTTTAAATTAAAACCACTTTCATTCATGTCCGCCACTTTTCGCAAAGCGGGTCCAATTCGCCCAATGACCTTTAATTCGATTTGCCTCGACTCGCTAAGAATAGAGAAGAATAAAAAAATCGTAATTTGGCAATTAAAAGTCACTGGAGAAAAATAATCTGATTGATTCAATCGTATTTCGTGAAGAGCTCGTGGCTAAGTCAAAGCCGCGCGGGTCGATCGATCAGAAGGTTAAGTAACGCTTGGCGCGGTTGGTCCGTGGATGGGTGACAAGCGAGTTTTTCCGTGTTTCGGAAGGCACGATAAATTGGTAGGTCCCGGCTGTCTTGAACATCTTTGCAGTCATTACGGTAATGATGAACCCAGAAAGTCTGACAACCAGTCTACCATATGGGTATCCGTTGCCTGGGTAATGGTTGTGGAGGTCAAAACAGGCAGTCGCTCGCATGTAAAGCACTGGCCCTGCAGCGGCAATCCGTTAGGACTGGAAGCCGACGCCCAATAGTAGTTGGGAAAGGCTGGCAGATGATGATGAGGACTCAATCCTATCTGAATGTAATAAAATAGATATGTATTTTCTAATCTAAGTACTACCGTTTCGTTGTTAGTGGTCGCTTTCCGCTCATAAATTGGACCAAAACGATAGTAACTATGCCGATATAAAGTGGTCTCCTAATTGTCATTTACGGCGCCTTATATCAAGCCATTATAGTTACAATAAAGTACGTAATGTGATTGGTTAGAAGCTGTGTGCCGAACGACTAGTGTTGGCCAACCCTTTGAAAAAACCCGGGATTTGAGGCAATATAATCCGGGATTGAAGCTGTTTGGATTTCGTTGATTATGTTTTGTTTGTAGGGTTAATACGGTGAATGGTGTTTTGCTTTTTTGAGAGATAAGCAAATGTTGTGTTCAGTCAACTTTTATTAAATAACAATATCAGTTTCTTTCACCCGCGGTAACTACACCGTGCACTCTAATAAAAACAATACTGAAGGAATTCCTCAAATCCGACCAATAGTTTCTGAGTTTAGAGTGTTCAAACAAACAAGCTCTTTAATTTTATATTATTCTAAATATAGATTAAATTTAAGACACGGGGACAGAAAAGGTGTCACTGTTTAAAAATGACAATAAAAACCAAGCAATAAAATAAAAAAATATAACCAGTATCATTTAAAAATTCCACCCACGCTATAAAATCCCGGGACGTGCTATACAAAGTCCGGGACACGTGACAGCACTAGTAATGACTCCACAGTGGCCTATTAGCGCTCTATTTGTAGCTACGGGATATCGTGTGCACTATTTGGAACGATAAAGGTTTTACGAGCATACTTAGAAGGCTGTTATAGTTTCTAAGCTAAGATGAGATTAATTTTCATATTAGTGACGAGAGAGTCAAGTAAGATTGGTAGTCAGAAAGTCTGATAGCCAGTCTAACCAAGGTTGCTTGGTAACTGGCTTGTGGAGGTCAGATAGGCAGTCGTTCGTTCCCATGTCAACATGGAACGGTATGGATTCTGGTACTTAGCTGTATCTGTTTAGAGTGGAAGTCGACCCCAATATAGTTATGAAGAAGCATAGATGATGAGTGACAAGATTTCTTCGAGAAAGATGGAATTCTATTCTTTTCGGATAAACACGTATGGCTTAATTCAAAAGCATCTGAAGTAGAAATGGACATGACGTGAGGTCCCAGGACAGAGAAAAACCAACGTAACTTTTCTAAAATAAGAATAAGTATTTAGTAAGTGTATTTTAGAGACCAATTATTGACAGTGAAAAAAAAAAACATCTTTGAGGAAACTTGGACTCCAAAAATTTGAAATCGACAATCTGCCTTGAGCAACTGCAGGTAGTGTTTACTCCTTTGCACGAGAGAACCTGTGTCCTGCAATAGGTTAATAAAAATGGTTCAATGAATACTTTACCACAGAACCCTACGGATTAACTACTAAAATCTTTTCAAACATATCAAACTACGCAGCAAAAGTACCCCAATCACCCTCGTCCCATTTCACGTCATCCATCAAAATCCATTTAGAGTTGACTGGGCGTCATGTAACTCGTATTTGGTAGGTTTTTTCTGCTAACAATGACAGGGCTGTTAGAGATTGGCTATCGGATGACATTTTGTTTGTAACAAGAGGTATAAAGGACTTATATGTAGTTATGTTCGCTTCATTTTTAGGGTTCCGTACCCCAGGGTAAAACGGAACCCTATTACTAAGACTTCGTTGTCTGTCTGTCTGTCTCCGCGCTGTATCTCATAAGCCGTGATAGCTAGAGAGCTGAAATTTTAACAAATGATGTATTTCCGTTGCCGCTATAACAACAAATACTAAAAATTTAAAAAAGTTATATATTAAAGGGGGGTCCCCATACAATAAATTATAAAGATAGTGCAATTTGAATACAACGCCATCTGTTACTCAAGCGTGGAACTACAGCTTGGTACGGAACCCTTCGCGCGCTCAACTCGCACTTGGCCGGTTTTTACTAACTTCCACCCGCGGCTGCTCTCGTGTCTCGGGGTAATAGTTTCTGTACCCGGATTAGAGATAAAAAGTACAAAGTATGTCCTTTCCCAGGGTCTAAGTTAATTCTTCTCTAATTTTCAGCCTAATCCGTTCAGCTTATCTTGAGTTATACAATCATATAAATAACAGCTTTATATATTAGTATAGATAACTAAGACTTCTTTCCTTTGTGATTTGAGATTATATAGAGAGATTTGACAATTGATATTCTTCATTATTGACCCAGAGAAATGTTGAAACTGAAACAATATTGTTTATGTACCAGTGAGTCATTTAGCATGGTGGCGCTCACTAAGATCTTGTAAAATTATGTTGATGCAACAGCTTAAATAATGAGAGAACAAATTTATTGGAATGAGGAACCCTGAAGACCGTTAAAGCCATTTTATACAAATGAACAAAACAGTTCATTTAACGCGGGCAAAACCGTAGGAAAACTTATAGCTTAAAAGAGTATTAAAACACAAAGACGGACTTACGTATTTTTGCCTATAAAGTTCTGCTCAATCAATCCTATGGTGATATTTGGCGTTTCTTTTGGTGGTTTTTGTCGCCTGAAGATTTGGAGCATTTAACTGGCTGGATACGAAATTGCTGTGCATTCCTTTTTGCAAAAGGTGCAAGATTCCGTCAAGTGTGCGTGAAGTTTATGCTTGTGTTTGTCAATTTTGTCGTGTGTAACGATACGATTTAAAATGCATGAGTGTGCTATCACTATAAGTAGCGTTACCTCGCCCTTGCCCGTTAGGCCCTTTTAACATGCACACAACTTATGTTATTCTGATTTAAAAGCTATGTTACTGCCAAGTTTCATTTAAATCCGTCGAGTGGATTTGGCGTGAGAAAGTAACAAACATACATATATCCTCACAAACTTTCCCACTTATAATTATACTAAGAAGACTAGTATGATGTGATAGTCACAGCACTGGTCACTCTGCCTTGTGAAACCTCTCTATGTGGCTCATATAATAGGCATGACGACAGGGTAAAAAATAAGCAAATCCATTTAGTCCATAATTTTAATATATTTAAATATTGGACACGTATTTTTTGTTTTTAAAAATCTATCAATAATAACAAAGATAATGAGTATCAAAGTTCAGGAGAGGGGGGTCCTGACGTCACGCCTATGTCAAAATTGTACGTAGGCGTGACGTCACGCACAATTTCAGCGGTCTATAACTACGTAATTATTTGTTTAGATGAAAAACGAAAAAATACGTATGCAATATTTTTTTATAATCTAAAAGACGGACTAATTAGATTTTTTTAGTCGTCATGCCTATTCTACTTTACACGGTACGACAACCGCGCCGCGACCGCGTGCATGTGGTATGAACCTTAGTTGGCAGACTCCCTTGCACTGAGTTATGTTGTAATAGTTGTTCCAGTTGGTTATATACTCTAAGCATAAAGGAAACCATTTTGATTTATCTTCGTTTGGTTTCAAATGAGGTTTTTTTAACCCTTATTGATTGTAAACGGGATAACGGTTTTGTTTATTGAATTTGGTTTCTATTATTAAGACTGTAAGGTTGAATTTTCTATGAAAATTTGGCGTAAACAAGGGTGGTACTTTTCGTAACGAGAAAAGTTGTGAATAGTAAACGTGGGCACAGATTACTTAATAGTAATGGATACATGAATTTTAATAGTTTCTGTTTATTTAACAATTATTGTAACAAACTACCCTAGTTTGTGGGGTGAATGGTGATCATCCTACATATACAACTGGTCATCGCAGCTTTGTTAATTATTTTACAATTATTTCATGAATTATTATTTTCTTTTCAATATTTTATTTTTAAGATCTTAATTATTATTGTACTTTTTTCAGCTTATAAATACTACGCGTTGATAATACAACAAGATTGCATTTCCCATCTCCAAAACAAAACCCCTGATATTTCAATTTTCCTTTACGAGTACATCCTGATACTCTGAAGAGAATTCATGTAATTTTTCAACGTGTAACACCGAGGAAATAGTAGATAGCCATATTCGTACGTGGGGTACTTTCGGTGCCACGGAGTGGTTAGTAAATGGAGTTTTAAAAAGTGTTATGTTAGACATGTCACTTCAAAAAAATTTATTTGTGCCTAGACAACTTGTGAAGATTATGTTTATGTATCGGTAGTAGTAGATTTGTCCTGTGAATGTTAATTTTTTTTTTAAACTTTCGGGATTTGTACACATATTTGCATCTGACTGAGACTGAGTCTACCCGTGACCACGGTCGGTGCAATTCGGCCTAAACGTCGGGAGAAAAGAGGTATCGTAAACGTTTTATAGTTTCATCGCGAGTAAGACCCGTATATTGCGTTGCTACAAGTAGTTAAATTGCTGCCCATAGTCTTCGTAAATGGGAATTCTTATAGACTTCATGCAATAATTACTAGAAGCTATTATACAAGAGCATGGAAGTTATATAGCAAGCAGAGAACATACTCGTACATACATCTATAGAACATACATATATTTACTAAGAAGTTTTGTGTCTTTATCGTTATAATAAATGTGTTTTTTACATACATCATAAGAGTATTAGTAAAATCTTTATTTTGTTGTTAAATAATTGCTTATTTATCGTCTTAACTCACGCAATTAAATGTAATTTCTTTTTTCTTTTTTACTCAACGAAATGTAGGTATTCCATTTACTACATATTCCGTGTTCAACAACAAGCGTGATGCCTTATTTATCACACGCAAAGCGTTGGAATGACTCGGGTATTCGCTCATTCGAGAAAATTGAGCGGCAGAGCAAGAATGGGTTCCGTACGTAATATTATATACTAGGTTACGCTTGCGGTTTCCCTCGCGTCCCGAGGGAACTTGAGTAAAAAATAGTTTATTTGTTATCTATACTTAATATTATTTAAATTAGAAAAAAAGTTAAATAATAAAAAAAAATAAGCTAAGGAGTTTTTTTTATTGTTTACTTGAACGCACTAATCTCAGGAACTACTAGCGTTAGATAACTCATTTATCGAGGAAGGCTATAGGCTACATTTTATCCGGATACGCGGAGTAGTTTCCATAGGATGCAGGTGAAAACACTAGCGTAAGCTAGTAAGCTATATTACTGCAAAGTTTCATCAAAATCTATTAACGGCCGTTCCCAATAACCTATCTAACTCTGGATTTGCTTACCAGGAGATAGAAATTTGACATTACTTGTATGGGGCTAATGTCAAAATCGGGAGTGATACGGATAATCGAATGACGTTATATCGATGGTCGCTATGTCGAAAAAAAATATGAGTGGTACGCTATCTCGAAAGCTTATTATGTCGAAAACCGGTATATCGACTGACGCTATCGCGAACAACGGTATCTCGAAAAACTGTTTGAATGGTACGCTATTTCGAAAGTGTTCTCTGTCAAATCTCGATTTGTCCGGCGATACCCTATCTTTGTATTGTATTTGGCAAACCAAAACAATGAGTAGTAAAGGTAAAATTAACTTTTAATTAAAGTATAAAAAATAAATCAACAAAACAAAACTTGTATGTGGTACAAATATAAAAACATTTTCATATTCAATACAAAATTAAAGATTCAATGAACTTAATATAGATTAGTATTAAAAGCTATACTTTTTATGAATTCATTAATGGACATTGTGTTTTTTTTTTGTAAATTACTGGCGATGGCGATTTCTTTCCCCAATTATTTCGCGGCGGCGCGGCTGCGGCCGTCTGTGGGATGTTAGCCAAAACTCTTTCAATTTTGTGAGTTGTTGTATTTTGTATTTCATCAGTGGCGCTTTTGAATTACATCCATACAACCGAGTTTACACATGACAAACCACCAATAAAATGTATAGGAATCGCACAAAAATTAATAAAATTTTTGTGCCAACAAAATTGTAGATAAAACTAATAGTAATTCTTGTGGTTTAATGAAACTAAAAATTTGTAGTTTTTAATTATTTTTTATCACATTAATAATAAACTATAGTACTTCCACCCGCGTGCTGTCGTCCGCTGATCTTCGGACTTAGCCCCTCATTACTTCTAAGCGACAATATCTCAAAACTATTATAAAATTGCACCTTATACACTAAAGTATTCAATCAGATTAATAGTTATTTTGAGATATATGTCGCTAGAAAGTAATGAGGGGCGAGTCCGAAATCCAGCGGACGAAGCAGCGGTGGAAGTACTTAGTTTATTATAATGTGAATAAATAAAATAAATAAAAACTACAAATTTTTTAGTTTCATAAACCACAGAATACTTTATTAGGTTCTATCTACATTTTTGTGGACAAATTTATTAATTTTGTGGATTCCTATAATTTTTATTGTGGTTTGTCGATGTGTAAACCGGGTTGTATGGCTGTATTCAAAAAGCTCAACTTGATGAACCAAAGATACAACAAGCTCACAAAATTGGAAAGAGTTTTGGCTAACATCCCACAGACCCGCGACCCGCGCCAGCCGCGAAATAATTCATGGCAGAAGAGAATCGCCATCGCAAGTAATTTTATACAAAAGAAACAAAATGTCCATATTATAGAATTCATAAAAAGGGCATAGCTTTTTAATACTAATTCTGATATTAAGTTCATTGATTTTAATTTTGTATTGAATATGAAAATGTTTTTATATTTTGTACACAATACCTAAGTTACTTAGATTTGATGTTGATTTATTTTTTATACTTAATTAATATAAGTTTAATATATTACCCTTTCTACTTCATTGTTTTGGTTTTTGGCCAAATAGCAATACAAAGCTGGGTATCGCCGGACAATCGGAGGATTTGAAACAGAAGAAACTTTTGCGAAATAGCGTACCATTCAAACAGTTTTTCACGAGATAACCGTTGTTTCGCGATAGCGTCAGTCGATATAGCCGGTTTTTTCGACATGGAAACTTCGAAGAAGCGTACAGCTACATATTTTTTCGGAACATAGCGACCATCGATTATAACGTCATTCCGATTTAAAAAAATGCACTCCCGATTTTTGACATTAGCCCAGTACAAGTAATGTCAAAATTTCTATCTCCTGTAAGCAATCCAGAGTTAGATAGGTTATAATGGAACGGCCGTTAAATAGATATTTGATGATGAAAACTTTGGCAGATATACCGCCGTACGTAGCTTACGCTCAGCCTGGTTTTTTTTTCACCTGCATCCTATGGGAAACTAACTCCGGTATCCCGGATCAAAATGTAGCCTATAGCCTTCCTCGATAATGAGTTTACCTAACGCAAGTATTCTGAGATTTAGTGCGTTCAAGTAACAATAAAAAAACTCCTAGCTTAATTTTTTTTGATTCAATTTAACTTATTTATATTTCTAATTTAATTTAATAATTTACAGTATAGAAACACAATTTCAAACGCTATTTTTTTACTATCAAGTTTCCCTCGGGACGAAGAGAAAACCGCAAGCGTGACCTAGTCATATAAATATTACGTAAAGGAACCCATCTTTGCTCTGCGCCGCCTCAATTTTCTCGAATGAGCGAATACCCAGTCCATTCGAACGCTTGCTGTGATAACTAAGGCATCCACGTGTTGTTGAACAGGAATATGTAGTAAATGGAATACCTAACATGGTTCGTTGAGTAAATAAAGAAAAAAGAAAACATTTAATTGCGGAGTTAAGACAGATAAATAAAGCAATTATTTTTAACAACAAAATAAGATTTTACTAATACGCTATGGATGTAGTAAAAACACATTTATTATAAGGATAAAGACATTCTATACTCTTAGTAATATATGTATGTTTAAGATGTATGTACGAGTATGTTCTCTGCTTGCTATATAACTTCATGCCTTGTATAAATAAAAAGCCCTTCTAGTAATTATTGCATGAATCTATAAGAATCCCATTTACGAAGACTATGGGCAGAAATTTAACTACTTGTAGCAACGCAAATGGATAGCGGTCCTTAGCTCGCGATGAAACTATAAACGTTACGATACCTCTTTTCTCCCGACGTTAGGCCGATTGCACGACCGTGGTCACGGGTAACTCATCTCAGTCAGATGCAAATTCTGTGTACAAATCCGAAAGTTAAAAAAAATTAACATTCACAGGACAAATCTACTACTACCGATACATAAACAGTAATCTTCACAAGTTGTCTAGGCACAAAAAAATTTTTTTGAAGTGACATGTCTAATAACACTTTAAAAACCTCCATACTAACGCACTCCGTGGCACGAAAGTACCCCAGTTACGGGAATAGGCTATCACTATTCCTCGGTGTTACACGTTGAATACATGAATTCTCTTTCAGAGGTATCAGGAATTACCGTAAAGAAAATTGAAATATCAAGGGGTTTTGTTTTGGAGATGGGAATGCAATCTTGTTGTAGTTATCCACGCGTAGTATTTATAAGCTTGAAAAAAGTACAATAATAATTAAGAATCTTAAAAATAAAATATTGAAAAGGAAAAAATAATTCCATGAATAAATTGTAAAATAATTAACAAAGCTGCGATGACATTGTATATGTAAGGAGATCAGCATTCACCCCAAAAAACTAGGGTAGTTTGGTTACAATAATTGTAAAAACAGAAACTATTAAATTCATGTATCATTACTATTAAGTAATCATGTGCCCACGTTTACTATTCACAACTTTCTCGTACAGAAAAGTACCACCCTTGTTTACCCAAATTTTCATAGAAAATTCCAACCTTAAGTCTTAATAATAGAAACCAAATTCAATAAACAAAACCGTTTATCCCGTTTTACATCAATAAGGGTTAAAAAAACTCATTTGAAACCAAACCGAGATAAATCAAATGGTTTCCTTATGCTTGAGAGTATATAACAACTGGAACAACTATTACAAACATAACTCAGTGCAAGGAGTCCTGCCAACTAAGGTTCATACCACATGGCACGCGGCGCGCCGCGGTTGTCGTACGTGTAAGTAGAATAGGCTGACGACTAAAAATCTAATTAGTTCCGTCTATTTAG
>NWSH02000522.1:118900-136906 GCA_002382865.2 Heliothis virescens | reverse complement strand
TGAGTACTTTATTTCATTCTATCGCAGCCAAGTTCGAATCTAGCGCGAACATGGTGTTTTCGACCATTTAAGGAAGTTAGGTTTCTGAACTCACAACGTGCAACAGCGATGAAACCTATGTTAAATGAAAGGTCTAAACGNGAGCACTTTATTTAATTGTATGGCAGCCAAGTCCGAATCCGGCGCCAACATGGTGTTTTCGACCATTTAAGAAAGTTATGTTTCTGACTGTACAACGTACAACAGTGATGTGACCTATGTCAAATGAAAGCTCTTGATGAGCAATTTAAATCATTGTATGGCAGCCAAGTTCGAATCCAGCGCGAACATGGTGTTTTCGTTTTAAGGACACAAACATAACTTTTTTAAATGGTCGAAAACACCATGTTGGTGCCGGAATCGAACTTGGCTGCCATACAATGAAATAAATTGCTCGTTTAGACCTTTCATTTGACGTAGGTTTCATCGCTGTTGCACGTTGTGAGTTCAGAAATATAACTCCCTTAAATGGTCGGAAACACCATGTTCGCGCTAGATTCGAACTTTGCTGCGATATAATGAAATAAAGTACTCATTGATGGCTTTCATATGACATAGGTTTGATCACTGTTGAGCCATATTTGAAAATGGGTACGAAACTGTTGCACGTTGTACAGTCAGAAACATAACTTTCTTAAATGGTCAAAAACACCATGTTGCCGCTGGATTCGGACTTGGCTGCCATATAATGAAATAAAGTGCTCATCAAGAGCTTTCATTTGACGTGGGTTTCATCACTGTTGCACGTTGTACGGTTACAAACATAATTTTCTTAAATGGTCAAAAACACCATGTTGGCGCCGGATTCGGACTTGGCTGCCATACAATGAAATAAAGTGCTCGTTTAGACCTTTCATTTGACATAGGTTTCATCGCTGTTGCACGTTGTGAGTTCAGAAACCTAACTTCCTTAAATGGTCGAAAACACCATGTTCGCGCTAGATTCGAACTTGGCTGCGATAGAATGAAATAAAGTACTCAATGATGGCTTTCATATGACATAGGTTTGATCACTGTTGAGCCATATTTGAAAATGGGTACGAAACGCCCATCGCCAAAACACCAAGATGGCGCTGACATTGAACATGGTTGTCAAAGAACGAAATTATTTACTTTTTAGGGACTTTCGAATGACATAGGTTTCATCACTGTTGAACGTCGGACTTTGTACATTTCTCAAATAATATTTATAACGGTCTAAACACCCTGTTCGCGCTGGATTCGAACTTGGCTGCCATACAATGAAATAAAGTGCTCATCAAGAGCTTTCATTTGACATAGGTCACATCACTGTTGCACGTTGTACAGTTACAAACATAACTTTCTTAAATGGTCAAAAACACCATGTTGGCGCTGGATTCGGACTTGGCTGCTATACAATGAAATAACGTGCTCATCAAGAGCTTTCATTTGACATAGGTCACATCACTGTTGAGCAATGTTTAAAAGTGGGTACAAATTGACGCATGGTCCTTTTACCAATCAAATGTTAACCTACCTCCATTGTGATAAGGTTGAAAATCGAGTGCAGAAATTTGACAGATTGTGGTAACTAGATGTGCTGTCGTCTGTACATACAATAATACTAAAATCTTCAATTAGATACTAAATTAAGTTTGTTTAATAGTATTTGTGTAAAGAGTATGAAGAGAGAAACACTCGACACAAACTCGAAAGGTCAAATCTTATTTTAAGTCTAGAAATGAAATCAACATAACAGCCTTTCACATAAAGTTAATTAAGTTACATTATTGTAATCATTCAAACTTAAGTAGGTAGTATGTTATAAGTAGTGCTTACCAACCATGAGCATGAGGACAGAGTAATCTAATACGGTAAAGCACAAAATAATAGATCTAGTTCCTCCACTTTCATTCGCAAAAGGCGTGGACGCTCATTCAAAGTTAAAACCGAAATATCCAAACATCGCCAGAAAAGAAAGACAGAGGGCGCCGAGAAGCGCAGCCTCTCAATCATCAACTATGGCATCTAACTAAACAGAATAAGTCTAACCGTTCGGGGTCGGCTGTGGCAACCAGGGAGATCCCGTCAGTGTGCCGGCAGCCGATGTCAGCCTGAAAACAGCGCGGAACAGCGTATGCGAGGGTTCTAGAAATATGTACAATCTGCAGGTTAGCAGCCTGACCCCTAATGAGAGATCAAAGGTAGCTATTGATCATAATAAAGAAACGTATGGTCGAGTTTCCGGTCTCCCACAGGAGTCGGAGGTAGCGACCCTTAAACCTGTTAGCCCGGATGATCAATCTCTTATCCAGTGTGTGCGAGGCATTTTAAGACCTAAATAGGATTTGACGTGCACATGCCTGAAAGGCGTTGCGGAGGCGTAAAGGCAATACACCGGCGATGGCTCAAGCTGCATTAGACAGATTGTCTACTTGAAACAGCGTAGAATAGAGTATGCGAGGGTGCAAGAACTGTAAAACCGGCAGAATCGGCGTGACAATGGGACTCCTTCGTTAGCCATTCGAAAAGCGCGTTTCCTGCATGGTCTGATGTTGGGAAACATTATGGATGAAAATGTTCGACGTCCAGATCCAGAGTGTAATGAGGGACTGGTCGAAGCTTCCAAGGAATGTGCCTGTTGGGTTAGCAGCAAACGGGCCGAGACTTCGCGCACACCCACGTGAACGCGCTCCTACCTATCGCTAGGGAGACAACAGCACATGACATCCAGCAGTGTCATCGGACTCACGGCGGACGCATTGAGCGCCATATTTGCATTTTGGACGTCGTCAGCTCTGCCATGGTGGACAAAGGGTGGACAATGCTGAAAGAGCCTCACATCAGAACCTCGTTGGCCCTAAGGAAGCCTGACATTGTTGCGTCCAGGAATGGGGTGGGTGTGATAGTGGACGCACAGGTAGTTTCGGGGCAGCGGCCTCTCGATGAGCTTCATCGTGAGAAACGTAGTAAATACGGGAATCACGATGAACTGGTTGAGAAGGTTGCTGGCCTGTTAAATTTGCCTTGTAAGCAGAGCGTCCGTGCCACATCATGCACCTTATCTTGGCGTGGCGTGTGGAGCCTAGGTTCCTATAAGGAGATGAAAAGGCTAGTCGGGCTGGCTGAAGGTGTCTTTGCCAGCTTCCTGCCATTGGTTTTGAGGGGATCGCACATGAACTGGACAAGATTCAATCGTATGACCACTCGAATCGATTGAGACGGGGAGCGAGTGTCCGGGTTCCTGTGGTTAGGGTAACGTCGGGCCCAAGAGGGTGTTTGTACTCCCTATTAAATCTCATTCCCACTCAATTTATGTAACATCCAAAACATCCTCGAAGAAGATCTCACCGACGCAATGTCGTTCGCTGGGTGGCGGTATGGGGACAGTGGGGGTCCCGCCACAACAATCCATGATGATTACGAAAGTAGCCACTAAGGACGCTGGCAAGTGAATCGGCGTAAAATAGCCAAATGCCTCGTCACCTAATTAGTGACGCGCATGAATGGATTAATGAGATTCCCACTGTCCCTATCTACTCCCACCAAGTCATGCTCTATGACCTTTTTTTTTATATCGATGGGAAATCATCAGTATGACCCCTCCCGCTGTGGGTGACAGCGGAAGGGAGTGTCAGACTTTTACTGACTAAAACCCACCGTGTTCTTTCGGGAGCCCTTTGTGTGCCAGGGCCGCGGTAACTCTTTCGAACAACNTAACTTTCTTAAATGGTCGAAAACACCATGTTGGCGCCGGATTCGGACTTGGCTGCCATACAATGAAATAAAGTGCTCATCAAGAGCTTTCATTTGACATAGGTCACATCACTGTTGCACGTTGTACAGTTACAAACATAACTTTCTTAAATGGTCAAAAACACCATGTTGGCGCTGGATTCGGACTTGGCTGCTATACAATGAAATAACGTGCTCATCAAGAGCTTTCATTTGACATAGGTCACATCACTGTTGAGCAATGTTTAAAAGTGGGTACAAATTGACGCATGGTCCTTTTACCAATCAAATGTTAACCTACCTCCATTGTGATAAGGTTGAAAATCGAGTGCAGAAATTTGACAGATTGTGGTAACTAGATGTGCTGTCGTCTGTACATACAATAATACTAAAATCTTCAATTAGATACTAAATTAAGTTTGTTTAATAGTATTTGTGTAAAGAGTATGAAGAGAGAAACACTCGACACAAACTCGAAAGGTCAAATCTTATTTTAAGTCTAGAAATGAAATCAACATAACAGCCTTTCACATAAAGTTAATTAAGTTACATTATTGTAATCATTCAAACTTAAGTAGGTAGTATGTTATAAGTAGTGCTTACCAACCATGAGCATGAGGACAGAGTAATCTAATACGGTAAAGCACAAAATAATAGATCTAGTTCCTCCACTTTCATTCGCAAAAGGCGTGGACGCTCATTCAAAGTTAAAACCGAAATATCCAAACATCGCCAGAAAAGAAAGACAGAGGGCGCCGAGAAGCGCAGCCTCTCAATCATCAACTATGGCATCTAACTAAACAGAATAAGTCTAACCGTTCGGGGTCGGCTGTGGCAACCAGGGAGATCCCGTCAGTGTGCCGGCAGCCGATGTCAGCCTGAAAACAGCGCGGAACAGCGTATGCGAGGGTTCTAGAAATATGTACAATCTGCAGGTTAGCAGCCTGACCCCTAATGAGAGATCAAAGGTAGCTATTGATCATAATAAAGAAACGTATGGTCGAGTTTCCGGTCTCCCACAGGAGTCGGAGGTAGCGACCCTTAAACCTGTTAGCCCGGATGATCAATCTCTTATCCAGTGTGTGCGAGGCATTTTAAGACCTAAATAGGATTTGACGTGCACATGCCTGAAAGGCGTTGCGGAGGCGTAAAGGCAATACACCGGCGATGGCTCAAGCTGCATTAGACAGATTGTCTACTTGAAACAGCGTAGAATAGAGTATGCGAGGGTGCAAGAACTGTAAAACCGGCAGAATCGGCGTGACAATGGGACTCCTTCGTTAGCCATTCGAAAAGCGCGTTTCCTGCATGGTCTGATGTTGGGAAACATTATGGATGAAAATGTTCGACGTCCAGATCCAGAGTGTAATGAGGGACTGGTCGAAGCTTCCAAGGAATGTGCCTGTTGGGTTAGCAGCAAACGGGCCGAGACTTCGCGCACACCCACGTGAACGCGCTCCTACCTATCGCTAGGGAGACAACAGCACATGACATCCAGCAGTGTCATCGGACTCACGGCGGACGCATTGAGCGCCATATTTGCATTTTGGACGTCGTCAGCTCTGCCATGGTGGACAAAGGGTGGACAATGCTGAAAGAGCCTCACATCAGAACCTCGTTGGCCCTAAGGAAGCCTGACATTGTTGCGTCCAGGAATGGGGTGGGTGTGATAGTGGACGCACAGGTAGTTTCGGGGCAGCGGCCTCTCGATGAGCTTCATCGTGAGAAACGTAGTAAATACGGGAATCACGATGAACTGGTTGAGAAGGTTGCTGGCCTGTTAAATTTGCCTTGTAAGCAGAGCGTCCGTGCCACATCATGCACCTTATCTTGGCGTGGCGTGTGGAGCCTAGGTTCCTATAAGGAGATGAAAAGGCTAGTCGGGCTGGCTGAAGGTGTCTTTGCCAGCTTCCTGCCATTGGTTTTGAGGGGATCGCACATGAACTGGACAAGATTCAATCGTATGACCACTCGAATCGATTGAGACGGGGAGCGAGTGTCCGGGTTCCTGTGGTTAGGGTAACGTCGGGCCCAAGAGGGTGTTTGTACTCCCTATTAAATCTCATTCCCACTCAATTTATGTAACATCCAAAACATCCTCGAAGAAGATCTCACCGACGCAATGTCGTTCGCTGGGTGGCGGTATGGGGACAGTGGGGGTCCCGCCACAACAATCCATGATGATTACGAAAGTAGCCACTAAGGACGCTGGCAAGTGAATCGGCGTAAAATAGCCAAATGCCTCGTCACCTAATTAGTGACGCGCATGAATGGATTAATGAGATTCCCACTGTCCCTATCTACTCCCACCAAGTCATGCTCTATGACCTTTTTTTTTATATCGATGGGAAATCATCAGTATGACCCCTCCCGCTGTGGGTGACAGCGGAAGGGAGTGTCAGACTTTTACTGACTAAAACCCACCGTGTTCTTTCGGGAGCCCTTTGTGTGCCAGGGCCGCGGTAACTCTTTCGAACAACCCTTGCGCCCGACAGGCTCTGGCCCTAGTGGGCCCCACAGGGGGTTTGCTGACTCTCTGAGGAGCGCGTGGAACAACGCGCGCACAAGGGATTTTTCCCGACACTTGAAAGGACGGCCGGTTAATCGTCTTGCCGAAAGGTAACGAAGGCAGAAGGCAAAAAAACGTCCGGGGCAAATGAAAGATGATGCACGAGAGGAATGCTGTATGCTCCGCAGTAAATATAGGAAAGCGATGGAGGAGGCGCAGATTGCATTCTTCCGCAAGCAAGCTGAATTGGGTAGTCAAGATCCATGGGGTTTGGCTTATCGCGTGGCCAGTGGTAGGTTTAGGCCGCCAGGTAACATTGTAAACGGAACAAAGCTTGCGGATGGATTTACCGAAGATGTAGACACGGCGATGCGGGGTCTGGTGGGAGCACTGTGCCCGGATGATGATCTCACCCGGGACACGGCCTACCACCAGCAGGTGCGACGAGCTGCGGTCTGCATTCCCTCGGGAAGAGACGCGCCCCCCCCCATCGTGTCAGGATCTGGGAGCCATTATAAGGGATCTACCAAACACCGCACCAGGACTGGATGGGATAACGGCACGGATTTTTAAGAGCGTCTGGCTCGTGGCCAGCGCTGAGATTACCCACATGTTCTCGCGGTGTGTGGTAGATGGGATCTTCCCCGATACGTGGAAGGACGGCCGGTTAATCGTCTTGCCGAAAGGTAACGATAAGCCGCTCACCGATCCTAAAGCGTATCGCCCTATCACGCTGCTGCCGGTTATGGGTAAGATAAGAACGGGTCATGCTGCGCTGCGCCCCAACAATTCTGCGGGGTGTCTCTCACCGGCAGCACGGGTTCTCGCGGGGTAGGTCAACGTTAACGGCACTGAACGACATGTTAATGACGGTTAGGGACTCGCGGTACCGATACGTCCAGGCGGTATTCCTGGACATCTCCGGGGCATTTGATAACGCGTGGTGGCCGATGATCCTGCTCAAGGCGAAGGCTGGCGGGTGCCCTCCAAATATATATAGGATGCTCGCATCCTATTTTGCTGGTAGGCGGGTCGGCTGCTTCGTCGGGAGCAGGGTTGTCTGGAAAACCGCCACCATGGGGTGCCCGCAGGGCTCCGTGTTGGGTCCCGCTTTCTGGAACCTTCTTCTAGACGACCTGATTCGGCTACCATTTCCGGACGGAGTAAAGATGGTTGCCTACGCTGATGATGTTACGATCCTCATTGAGTCGAACTCTCGCGCCGGCATTGAGGCCTCGGCCCAGTGCGCCATGGCATTAATTGGGGCTTGGGGGGCACGAAATAGGCTGGAGTTTTCTCCCACCAAGTCATGCTCTATGACCTTGAAGGGACTCATATGACAAAGATGTCGGAGGGGCCATGGGTTGGTGGTGGGTGTCCCTATCTGCTACTTCGCCGCCGACCTCGGGTAGCGGACGGACGTATCGTGCGCGCTCGGTGGTGCAAGTATCTAGCAGTGATTCATTCGTGCTTCTATCTTTGCGCTGAAATTTCAGCGACATAACACACGAACGGAACAGTGTGTGTGTTTTACAGTTTGAAAGTGGTGAAATGGACACGGTGTAATAGTTTTAGTTTTAGTGTAGTGTGACCTGTGCGTGCTACCCCGCGTGGCAACGTGATCTGTATTGCGCCGCTAGTGACGGACTACTAAGGTACTGTGATTAGATTATAAGTAGTATATAGTATAGTATAAACCTAGTGCACAAAGTGTTAGACAATATCTAGATTTAGGAGCACATGGACTCGTTAGTTTTATAGGTTAGAATAACCGCGTGGTGGTTTGGACATATGTCATACACCTGACAGATCTGCTGCTGTCATTTTTGACACCTGTCAGCGTCACTGTCTGTCTGGCACCTGTCAGTGTCAGTGTCTAGGTGACACCTGTCAGTGTCACTGTACTTCTGACAGCTGCCAGTGTCAAGTCCAACTGACAGCCAGCGGTGTCACTGTCTGGTTGACAGCTGACAAGTGTCAATACCGAGCTGTCAGTGCTTACTGGTACCCAATAAATAACCTAACTGGCACCCAACAAAGGCACTTCTTGAAAAATCAGCATAGAAGAAGACGGCGAGGCAGAGCAACGCCAGCGAGCGCTATTGGACGCAGCGCTTGCGGAAAAGGCTGATGAGTTTGAAGCACTTCAGGAGCTGCGCAGAGAAGGGGGCGGCTTCTTTACACCCAGGCAATCCCTGGCCCGTACCCCGTCACACAGTGAGCAGGTCAACGCCCCCACGGAGCAGCTACTGGACCTGTCGTCACCCCAAAGTGGCGCTGCGCGTACACAGGCGCACACCCTCGAGGCTTCAACGACCCTACCAAGCGCTGGGGAAAAGCGGCTTCTTTCGTCACCTGAGGAAGTTCAGTATAAGCTGTGAGGCGCCGCATTCAGACAGCGGGACGCCGCAAGGAGGTCCCACCGGTTGAGGGCTTGCTCCAGGGCTCTAAGCAATCGCCGTTCGCCAGGACCCTGCCGCTGCCATGGACCCACAGGATGACTTGGCCTGCGCCCCGACAGAGCGTCTTGCCGGACTGGCCACCTCCAGCACCCATGGGATCATGGAGGCAGTGCGCAGCAGGACCAGCAAACTCAATAAAGAAGAGATCGCCACCATCGGCTCGCATACGGAGCGCCTATCTTCAGTAGTCACGCGTCTGGCATTGAGGCTCGCTGCGACGGAGAGGAGGTGCGCGGAGCTTGAGAGCCGGCTACGAGAGCAAGCCAATGTAGCATTGGCACAGGTGCCGTCATATGCGTCGGCCCTAAAACTGCCGCGCCGACAAGAAGGCATCAAGATGGTACCGAACCCCGGCCCGCTACTGGCAGTATACCCAGCAGAAGAGAGCGCGGACCTGAAGACGGCGGACGACACCAAAGCCGCTTTGAAGAAGGCCGTGGACCCCACTAAACTCTGGGTGCAAGTGGCCAAAGTACGGAAGGTGGGGAACGCGGGCGTGCTCGTTCAGACTACTAATGAGGCGGCTGCCAGCAGGCTGAAGGGGGCCATGCCACCCACGCTCAGGGTCGCTGAGCCGAAGAGAAGGCAGCCTCAGATCTGCCTTAACAGGATCGAAGGTAACCCCTCATACGAGGAAATCCTGACTACGCTGCACGAGCAAAACCTTAAGGAGGACCAGAGGTGGCCCCTGGAGCGGGTCCTGAAGGAGGCGCACGGGCTATTTAAGAAGAATAGGTCACAGGGAGCGGCCATCTGCGCGGTGTTTTCCTGTTCAGCGGAGTTGCGGGAGGAGCTACTTAGACGAGGAACCCTCTACATAGGGTGGCAGGCAATCATAGTCACCGACTATGTAGAGGTGACTTGCTGCAACAAGTGTCAGCAATTTGGGCACCCCGAGAAGTATTGCAGGGCTGCGGGGCCCACGTGTGCGCGCTGCGGCGATGAGGGACACAGGGGGGATACCTGCACAGCTACGGCTGTCTGCTGCGCCACCTGCAAGAGGTTTGACAAGAAGGAGGCGGCCTCCCATCGCACGGCGGCACGTGATTGCCCGGCCAGGATCCATGCGGAGCAAAGGAGCGTCGCGATGACGAACTATGGCCCCTAGACTGAACCTCCACATCGGCCAGATAAACCTGGCGGGGTCAACACTGGCCACAAGAGAGGCCCCGTCAATGATGGCAGAATTGGGTCTAGATGTCCTGCTTGTGCAGGAACAGTACGCGCAAGCAGGGCACATCATCCAGAAGGGCCCGGATGCCAAGGCGGGCATCATATTAAGACGCAGTGGCGCAGCATGTGCGGTGCTGGATCACCTCAGCACTAGCCACTGCATAGTTGTGCACCTCGAAGATTGCAACATGCATGTGGTAAGTGCCTATTTTCAGTATGGGGAGAACATTGACCAGCACCTGCACCATCTGGAAATGGTCGTGCGGCAACTACGAGGGAGCCGAATTCTGACCTGTGCGGACGCTAACGCGCATTCACCGCTGTGACACAGCGAGCCCCGCCATTACACCGGCAGAGGACCTGACGCCCTTCACCGGAGGACAAGCGTGGAGGCGTTTATTGCTGCACATGACCTCGCCGTTCATAACGTGGAGGGCCAGCCCTTCACTTTTAGTGGCCCGAACGGCGAGTCCAATATTGATGTGACCCTGACTACAAGGAACGTGAAGGTGGATGCATGGTCCGTCAGAGTCGGGGCCAGCTGCAGCGATCACAGACTCATTACCTTCCGGATCGCGTCTGGGAGCCGCACAGCAGGAGACAGTATAACGTCAGCCCCTGGGCCAAGCGGGGAGCCGGTTCGCTTTCGCGATCAATGTGTGGACTGGCCGCGCTTTCGACGAGCTATCCACGCGCGAATGGGCAAGTTAAACTTCAACAAACGTGCGTCCTTTGTCTGCAGGGATTTTACGAAAGTGATAGTTGATACGGCTGCATCGTGTTTGGGTATAAAAGGACCACCAAAGAATCTGGAGCTGGAGAAGCTTCGGAAGGCACACTGTAAGGCTAGGTGTAAATAGCAGTAATCCAGAAGGGAGCCTGAGAGGATCATTGAAAGCAGTTGCATATACTTGTGCCGTTTTAATGGTTATGTTATATTCTGACGTTCTTGATACTGTTTCTGCATCTTTAGGTGCTTGACTTCCGTAACCATGAGACGTGAAGACGCGCGGGGCAGTCCCTGGCTGCCGTCCTGTGTGTTAACTCCGGGACGCCCGAACTTTTTGCAAGTAGCGCACACCGATGTTTGTCTCTGACACTCCGTGGTTTTTGCCCGGCAGTATTTTTCGGGGTAGCTGTATTGCTGGTACCGGCTGCAGAAGCTGTCGGAGATGTGGTCGGTAACCTAGACCACGTCCCAGCCTATAAATACTCGGCCCCTGGCAACGAGCATACCCCTGAGCTCCTGAGAGCATTGGCAAACGCATCTTTCCTTGCTCCCATATCGTTTGCGCCTTCAGTTCGCGCAGTAGCTGGTCCAATTCATCGTGCTGTCCACCCCCGTGAGAGCAACAAGCGGCTGCCGCGCTGCAGGTTCGGTCGTACGGAGCGAGGTCGTACGCCGCCGCCGACTCCGTTGAAGCGGTGCTGGTGAAGGTTCGCGTTCCCTATTTTCCTTATGGCGTAGATCTGGACGCCGATCCGCGCCGGGTCTATGGCCGCACGCAGAGCCTTTTTGGTGTCCTCCGCTGTCGCCATCTTCTCCTTCTGGTTCTCGGTTGGCCACCGCACCTCGGGTCGCCAACGTCCCGAGGTGTGGGTGCTGGGGGGGCTCCGGGTCTCTGCTGCCGGGGGCTATGCAGCAGTAACCCCCCAATTTGTGGGACGTCCTTGCTAGTGCTATGACCCAGCGGCGCACTGCCTCCTGTACCTCTTCCGATGACGTCAGCATCCTCTTCTCGCCTTTGCTCTGTTATTCTTGTCTTGGTTTGAGAGCGGGGCAGGGGTGAAGTCATGGGCGGGGGTGAGCGCGTCAGAGATGTAGAGGGGGGTGGCTAACAGTTCTTGCTGTCGCCTCCAAGTCGTATATTCGCTTTCCTCGTATATTTTTTGAAGTGATAACTTCTTTAGCGGCGCTGAACACTTTGCATGGGGGAAAATAAAAACTCGCGACAGTGACCGACAGATTTGAAACGCTGGAAGTCCGTGGAAAATTGAGGGCAGGTGATGACAAATAAAATGTGTATAGCTTCTCATTTAAGATCACAAAAGATAAATTTGTGCAGTTTCTTCACAACAAAATCTCAAAAATGCATTTAATATTCTATGTATTCTAGAAGAATATTTTTTATGAATGTACGATTTTAACTCCCCTGCATTCTTTTGAGGCCGACGACTTCTATTGTATTACGCTTCGGCGAAAAATGGCTGTCGGCCTATGAAATAATGTTATGTTGCAACAAACTATGTATATTGTATAAGCTTAATTAAATACTGAGGTATAATGCAGCTTCTCACTCGTAGAAGAAATTCCGGAAATACTATTTATAACATTAGTACAACACATATTAGCTGTTACTGACGTTGAAGGCAGTATGTACTCTCACTGTGACAGTAAATAACATTTACAATTGTAGAAATATGCACATGGCGAGAGGCACACGGCGCGAGGCACACGGCGTGAAGCAGACGGCGCGAGGCACTTAGCGAGAGGCACACGGCGCGAGGCACACGGCGTGAAGCAGACGGCGCGAGGCACACGGCTTGAAGCAGACGGCGCGAGGCACTCGGCGAGAGGCACACGGCGTGAAGCAGACGGCGCGAGGCACTCGGCGAGAGGCACACGGCGCGAGGCACACGGCGCGAGGCACACGGCGTGAGGCACTCGGCGCGAGGCACTCGGCTCGAGAAACGGCGCGAGGCACACGGCGCGAGGCACACGGCGCGAGGCACACGGCGCGAGGCACACGGCGCGGGGCAGCAGGACACTACTCGCCAGCAGCAATCACGCGGCAGAACAACCCTGTAAGATAACACGCAGTTAGCCGTGCACACCGAGCAAAGATATGTGTACACACAAACACACACACACAGCAAGGTTGACACTCACCTGAGCAGTAAGAGGTGCTGCAGCTGTCTCAGTCAGCTTGCTTCTCCTACAGACCGCAGCCAGCATCGCAACCCGAGCTGTAACACACAAGTGTTAGCCGGTACTGGTGAACATATCATACAGCTTGCAGGGTGCTAATATTTCATTATTGAACACTGTTTTCGAATGAATAAGAATCAAAACACAACAGTCACGGTTAACGTTGGCAAAAAAACCTTCTATTTTAATAAAATAAAAAAATTTATGTCCTATCATCTAATTAAAGAAACACCACATATTGACTCTCACATGACCAAGTCAGCTAACTGTCTGTTTATAATGACATCGGAGGGAACTTACAAAGATGTAATAATAAGCAGTTGTTATACAAAGCATTATGTAGAAAATAAACTTTGCCAGTGAGAAAAGCTAGGTATAAGTATAGTAGTTGCTTTCTTGGTTTATTATACTCTGCGTACTTATGTTTTTGTTCAACAATGGACTGCTGTTTATGTTTACTTATGTATATTTAATTGTGAAAACTTTTAAATGGCCATCAAGTTTGTACCCTTTAGAATTATCTTTTTTTGTTTAGCTGTCAGTTTTCTGAACAAAATAAAATAAAATAAGCAATGTCACTATATTCAACAGTAGCGTCTGCCAGCAGTTTCACCCATGTCCCGTANCCGGGTCTATGGCCGCACGCAGAGCCTTTTTGGTGTCCTCCGCTGTCGCCATCTTCTCCTTCTGGTTCTCGGTTGGCCACCGCACCTCGGGTCGCCAACGTCCCGAGGTGTGGGTGCTGGGGGGGCTCCGGGTCTCTGCTGCCGGGGGCTATGCAGCAGTAACCCCCCAATTTGTGGGACGTCCTTGCTAGTGCTATGACCCAGCGGCGCACTGCCTCCTGTACCTCTTCCGATGACGTCAGCATCCTCTTCTCGCCTTTGCTCTGTTATTCTTGTCTTGGTTTGAGAGCGGGGCAGGGGTGAAGTCATGGGCGGGGGTGAGCGCGTCAGAGATGTAGAGGGGGGTGGCTAACAGTTCTTGCTGTCGCCTCCAAGTCGTATATTCGCTTTCCTCGTATATTTTTTGAAGTGATAACTTCTTTAGCGGCGCTGAACACTTTGCATGGGGGAAAATAAAAACTCGCGACAGTGACCGACAGATTTGAAACGCTGGAAGTCCGTGGAAAATTGAGGGCAGGTGATGACAAATAAAATGTGTATAGCTTCTCATTTAAGATCACAAAAGATAAATTTGTGCAGTTTCTTCACAACAAAATCTCAAAAATGCATTTAATATTCTATGTATTCTAGAAGAATATTTTTTATGAATGTACGATTTTAACTCCCCTGCATTCTTTTGAGGCCGACGACTTCTATTGTATTACGCTTCGGCGAAAAATGGCTGTCGGCCTATGAAATAATGTTATGTTGCAACAAACTATGTATATTGTATAAGCTTAATTAAATACTGAGGTATAATGCAGCTTCTCACTCGTAGAAGAAATTCCGGAAATACTATTTATAACATTAGTACAACACATATTAGCTGTTACTGACGTTGAAGGCAGTATGTACTCTCACTGTGACAGTAAATAACATTTACAATTGTAGAAATATGCACATGGCGAGAGGCACACGGCGCGAGGCACACGGCGTGAAGCAGACGGCGCGAGGCACTTAGCGAGAGGCACACGGCGCGAGGCACACGGCGTGAAGCAGACGGCGCGAGGCACACGGCTTGAAGCAGACGGCGCGAGGCACTCGGCGAGAGGCACACGGCGTGAAGCAGACGGCGCGAGGCACTCGGCGAGAGGCACACGGCGCGAGGCACACGGCGCGAGGCACACGGCGTGAGGCACTCGGCGCGAGGCACTCGGCTCGAGAAACGGCGCGAGGCACACGGCGCGAGGCACACGGCGCGAGGCACACGGCGCGAGGCACACGGCGCGGGGCAGCAGGACACTACTCGCCAGCAGCAATCACGCGGCAGAACAACCCTGTAAGATAACACGCAGTTAGCCGTGCACACCGAGCAAAGATATGTGTACACACAAACACACACACACAGCAAGGTTGACACTCACCTGAGCAGTAAGAGGTGCTGCAGCTGTCTCAGTCAGCTTGCTTCTCCTACAGACCGCAGCCAGCATCGCAACCCGAGCTGTAACACACAAGTGTTAGCCGGTACTGGTGAACATATCATACAGCTTGCAGGGTGCTAATATTTCATTATTGAACACTGTTTTCGAATGAATAAGAATCAAAACACAACAGTCACGGTTAACGTTGGCAAAAAAACCTTCTATTTTAATAAAATAAAAAAATTTATGTCCTATCATCTAATTAAAGAAACACCACATATTGACTCTCACATGACCAAGTCAGCTAACTGTCTGTTTATAATGACATCGGAGGGAACTTACAAAGATGTAATAATAAGCAGTTGTTATACAAAGCATTATGTAGAAAATAAACTTTGCCAGTGAGAAAAGCTAGGTATAAGTATAGTAGTTGCTTTCTTGGTTTATTATACTCTGCGTACTTATGTTTTTGTTCAACAATGGACTGCTGTTTATGTTTACTTATGTATATTTAATTGTGAAAACTTTTAAATGGCCATCAAGTTTGTACCCTTTAGAATTATCTTTTTTTGTTTAGCTGTCAGTTTTCTGAACAAAATAAAATAAAATAAGCAATGTCACTATATTCAACAGTAGCGTCTGCCAGCAGTTTCACCCATGTCCCGTAGGAACTACTCGGCGCTCCCGGATAAAAAGTAGCCTATAGCCTTCCTCGATAAATGGGCTATCTAACACCGAAATATTTTTTTCAAATCGGACCAGTAGTTCCTGGGAGCCCATTCAAACAAATAAACAAACTCTTCAGCTTTAGAATATGAGTACAAATTACTTAAAGAATTTTATAAACTGTGATTACTTCATAATAAGTGGTTGCTCACTATAGCGGAATCATACTAAACGCATACAATTCCATTACATTATTTGCTTCACTAAAATCACTCCATAGTCAATCAATCTACTATTCTATACTATGCATGTGACATCGGCAAACCTCATGCAGTCGAGCAGTGCAGATGTGGCTAGTCTGTAACTGTAGTGTAGATACACCTCACGCACTGACTGTTGTGGCAACAGAGGAACACTATGGAACAATAATAATCACTCACACTGAGGATGTCTGACATACTAAGAAGCAAGACAAAAAGATGTACCTACCGTCAGTGACGCGTCGAGCGCCACATGTCACTCAACAGGAACTCGGTCACCGCCGCATAGCTCGGCGAGCCACTCGCACGAGCTCCAGGCAGCACGTGTTCCCTCCATCTGTCTGCGCCGGTAGCGAGCACGCGGCAGAACATCCCTCACGCGGCCGGAACAACCCTGTAAGCGTGCCACGTGCGCAGTTAGCGGTGCACAAGTAAAGCTTCCACAGCAGCAGCAGCGGCGAGAGTGCGCTCACAGCGCGGCGCAATGCACGTGCCTCAGCGGATAGGTTATGTTGTGTCACAGGCAGAAAACGCGAAATATTATCGCAATCAATGTTGATAATGCGTAATAAACACTATAAGCACGCAGTTTATGAAAACTTATTTGATAACAAGCATTTAAAGTTAGGCTAAAGCCTCTTACATCGCCCTCGGCCCGCATGGTCACCGCAAGATGCAACACAAGAATAATGAAGCACACAAAACGCTTGAGTCATCATATACTAATGTAGCACTTACCAACAATAGAGTTTACAACATTGTAAACTGGCTATCGAAATAGAATTCACGGATTTTAAGTTTTAACTATTTCCTCAAGCTTTCACATTCATTGATCGTTTGATCCTCGTTTGATCGTTTCCGTTTCTTCAACGATTTGCATTTTGCTCTGAGATTTTGCTTGTCTATGAATCTCAGTGTTGCCAGGGCCTTTGAGTCGAAAGCTACGATTCCTTTCCTAGTGTTACATTTTTTTCTTCAAATATAACTTCGAGTAACGAACCGGCCAAGTGCGAGTCGGACTCACGCACGAAGGGTTCCGTTCTATTATCTATGAAAAATAAACGTACCTACTACCTACAATTAGTCAAAACACGAACATTTCTCGGCAACAAAAATAACTTTGTTTTTCATACAAATATATGAATAACAAAGTTATAATTTGCGGTTACTGAAAAAGGGCTATATCTCAAAAACTACTGACTCTATTTCGTTCAAACCAATTTTGGTTGATAGTTTTTATTAAGATCTACAACATATATTTTTTTAGATTTATCTATAGACACCTCACAAGTATAGGTTAGATGAAAAAAATTTTTTTTAGTTTCAGTTCCATGTATGGGGAGCCCTCTAATATTATTATTTTTGCATTAGAATCGCAAAGCGGTTAATGTAATACATCTACTTGCCAAGTTTGAATTGTGTAGTCTTAATAGTTTCGGAATAAAGTGGCTGTGACATACGGACGGACGGACAGACAGACAGACAGACATGACGAATCTAAAAGGGTTCCGTTTTTTGCCATTCGGCTACGGAACCCTAAAAAGCACTTAGAAGATTGTTTTCTTTCGATTACATGTCTATTCCAATGCAATATAAAGTTGCATTTTTTTTATAGGCACTCTTAACACGTATACTCTCAAAAAAAATTAATGCTTGCCAGTGTTGCAAACTTCTTACAATTCAAATGTAACTGTAAAAAACTTTTTATTGCGAAATATCCTAGTTTCGACAGTTACNCCCCCTAATATTATTATTTTTTTATTTTTGTACGAAAATCGTAAAGCGGTTAATATAATACATCTACCTACCAAGTTTTAACTGTGTAGTCCTAATAGTTTCGGAATAAAGTGGCTGTGACATACGGACGGACGGACAGACAGACAGACAGACATGACGAATCTAAAAGGGTTCCGTTTTTTGCCATTCGGCTACGGAACCCTAAAAAGCACTTAGAAGATTGTTTTCTTTCGATTACATGTCTATTCCAATGCAATATAAAGTTGCATTTTTTTTATAGGCACTCTTAACACGTATACTCTCAAAAAAAATTAATGCTTGCCAGTGTTGCAAACTTCTTACAATTCAAATGTAACTGTAAAAAACTTTTTATTGCGAAATATCCTAGTTTCGACAGTTACATTTCAATTGTAAGAAGTTTCGGAGTTAAACAAGGACATCAGAAATTACTTTGTGGTATATTATAACCGCCAATCATAAGATCACGCTTCATATTGAATGTTAACTTA
>NWSH02000522.1:97017-111657 GCA_002382865.2 Heliothis virescens | reverse complement strand
AATGCGTTTTTTAATATTTTTTTGAGATTATGGAATGAAGAAAGAGCACAACTACTTTTTACTGTCATCACTTGCTTCGATATTGAAAGTTTCTCAAAAAAAACTTTTGTCCCTATGACTGTACTGAAAGGTATACCCCAACACGATTAAATATAATCAAAATTTAAGCACGACTCCATCTATGATTTTGAAGAATAAAAACTATACTCAACTTTCATACTTGACTAACTACTTGACTTTTGAAAAATTATAGATGGCGCAAAACATTTTTTCTCACATGTCTTTCCTCGATTTTGAGGGTTCTGGTTGAGCTAAAATTATTCAAATATATATTTTGAGTTTATTGCTGTGGCCTGGATGCTAACTAAAGATACTGCGGCACCATTACATTTTATAAAAATAAAAACCCAAACTCCATCTATGATTTTAAATGAAAA
Organism: Heliothis virescens; assembly: GCA_002382865.2. Taxonomy (NCBI): domain Eukaryota; kingdom Metazoa; phylum Arthropoda; class Insecta; order Lepidoptera; family Noctuidae; genus Heliothis; species Heliothis virescens. The sequence goes on along the minus strand of NWSH02000522.1, from coordinate 111,220 downwards.
TTACATAAGCGGACACTATTGTCAAATTTCACATGTTTGAAACGTCATAAAATATCTTACCGACCTGTACTTACGGAATTCTAATAGAATTTCGGGTTTTCATGATTTAGGGTATCACGATTTTGGGTTTCACGATTTCGGTTTCACATTTCGGTCACGTTCATACCTGTCGCGAGTTTATATATTTTTCCCATACAAAAAGTGCTCAACGCCGCTAAAGAAGTTTTTCACTTCAAAAAAATTTTTTTTCGTCTTAACTACACTTGTGGCGGTGTCTATAGATAGGTCTTTAAAAATGAGTTTGAGGTTTCTAAAACACATTTTTCTCAAAGTCAATCATTTCAGAGTAAGACACTTTCAAAGTGCTAAATTGTGTGTCCCCCCCCCTGTAATTCTAAACTACCAAAGTGAAAAATCTAAAAAAAATATATGTTATAGATCTTAATTAAAAACTATCAACCAAAATTGGTTTGAACGAAATACAGTCAGTAGTTTTGAGTTATAGCACTTTTTCAGTAACCGCAAACTATAACTTAGTATTCATACATTGTATGAAAAAACAAAGGTAATTTTTTGTAGGTACGTTTATTTTTCATAGATAATCGAACGGAACCCTTCGCGTGCGAGTCCGACTCGCACTTGGCCGGTTTTTTTAAATATTGTAACAGTTGCCTTTCTGTTGTTTTTGTTCAGAATTGCGTGCAATACTCTTGAGCTATAATAGGTTATTTGTGTTTGAACTCTGAATTCAACAATACGTTTTAATTTTAATAATTTGCAATATTATTGTTTCACTGTAATAGCAGCGCCCCTAGTGAGTTAATATCATAAGACTTATCTTAGACCATGCACCAATCAACTACAACCCACTGCTGAAAACCGCATTGAAACGAGAATTCGTTTTAATATTATTGGCAATATTATTTTGCCACCAATATTGTAGCGCCCTCTAGTGATTACGACGTAATTTTATTTATTGAAACATGCATTAAGCTACAACGTACACATTGCTGAAAACAGAATTGTAATCGGACATTTTGTTTTGATTATATTGCAACATTGTTTTGCATTAATATTGTGGCGCCCCTAGTGAGTTACAAACATGACGCTTGTCTAAGAACATGAACTCATCGAACATAAACCCGTTATGAAAACCGATCAAAGATCGATCATTAGTTTAGAAGATAGGTGGGAACATTGCTTTGCTGTTTGCACTAATATTGTGGCGCCCCCTAGTGAGTTACAGCCATGACACCTGTCTAAGAGAATGAACTCATTGAAGACAAACCCGTTATTGAAAACCGCTTCAAAATCAGATCATTAGTTTAGAAACTAGGCGGGAACATTACTTTGCTGTTTTGCACTAATATTGTGGCGCCCCCTAGTGAGTTACAGCCATGACACCTGTCTAAGAACATGAACTCATCGAACACAAACCCGTTATTGAAAACCGCATCAAAATCGGATCATTAGTTTAGAAGATAGGTGGGAACATTGCTTTGCTGTTTGCACTAATATTGTGGCGCCCCCTAGTGAGTTACAGCCATGACACCTGTCTAAGAAAATGAACTCATCGAAGACAAACCCGTTATTGAAAACCGCATCAAAATCAGATCATTAGTTTAGAAGCTAGACGGGATCATTACTTTGCACAAACACACAAACACACAAACCCACAAACACACAAACATCTCTCACCCTAAACGCATATACCTGCTCCGTTCCGTCGTGGGTAAAAACGGGATTTTAAATTTTACGTGGGCGAAGCCAATGGCAGAAGCTAGTAAGCAAAATAAAACAATAACTACAGTTTTGAAGTATATTAATAAATTTACACAATACAATACATTAAACTATTCTGCCCCCGATAGTTGAAACGACGTATCTAACAGGAGTTTAAAATGGATGAATAGAAAATGAAATTGAAGAAAAGAAATAGTAATTAATGGAAAAAATATTTAATGAATGAAACAGGAAATCGTGGGCCGAGTGATTGACGACAGCACACAATTTTCTGTTTCATACATTAATTTTATTTGTCCATTTAAAATTTTTGTTAGATGCGTCCTTTTAACTATCGGGGGCAGTATTGTACATTTCTAGTATAACATACACAGTATATTAAAAATTTGCAATAGTTGATGAAATAGCTATATCAATAATAACAAGAGAAATACATGATATTCAACAAATACTACTATTTACAGTATAACTACGTTCTATAAAGCATAACATGAAGAATATATAGAAGCAGAAATTAAATAAACAAAAGAAATATGTACAACATTTATGTACATCACTTGTATATACAAGTAAATATATAAAAATACAAATATTTTTATTCGTCAATGCAGGTGTACAATACAAAAGATGTGAATTACAGGAAGTTCGCTACATAATGCCTGTGGGCATATGAAAATAATATTAAAACGAGAATTACTTATATTCTATTAACACTACAAAATATATATTATTCAGAAAATATGCACACTGTACTGCCAGCATATCAACCTACAACAATCTGTCAAATTTCTTCAATAGGTTTTCAAAGGAGACAAACATTAGCGCCATTACAAAATAACCACAAAATAAATATTGTTCAACTAAATATGCCTACTGAACAGACAGCAGGTCAATCTACTCGAATCTGTTCGCTTTCATAGTAAGGTTGAAAATCTATTGAAGAAGTTTGACAGATGGAGGTAGGTTGATGTGCTGGCGTCTCTACAAAAGTATAATCTTCACATTCACTACCATTGTAATCATTATGGATTGCTGTAGTAAGACTTATACATTACGCATACAAATAAACTGCCATACAGGCAATAAGTCAGGGCGGATATTACGTGTAGCAAAAAGTTACCTAAGCCTATTTTGTGTGTCCACTGTTCGCTGCCTATCAAATTATAGCTATGGGGTTGAACCCCAAACGCCACCCTGATCGGTGAGATCGCAATACTAGCGGCGCAATACTTGTCACGTTGCCACGTGGAGTAGCGCGCACAAGTCCCACTAAACTATTTCACCGTGTCCATTTCACCACTTTCAAACTGTAAAACACACGCACTGTTGCCGTTCGTGTATTATTATTGCGCTGTTTCAACACAAAGACAGAAGCAAGAATATAGAATAAGCATCGTCGACGATGCCCGCACGAGCGACCTCAATGTCTGCCGGCAAAACCCCCGCCAGAACCGGTAAAGCCGCAGTGCTGCACGACCTGTACGCTTTGGTCAGCAAGATCAGGGCCGGTCGCTGAGCCCTAAGCAAGGCCGCCTTCACTGTGAAGGATGACACGCGCCTCCACCAGCATCCCGCTGCGTAGGTAATAGTGGGGATAAATATCCCCTTATACAGAACCTTAAGGGCCCTGTACCGCAGTCCCCAGGATGAGGTGGACACGCGTGCCATTCTCCCCAGCCCGTTAGCCGCCCGTTCCCCTATCGATACGGCATGCTCCCGGAAGGAAAGCCTCGAGTCGACTATCACTCCCAGAACTCTGGTTGTCTGCACGTGCTTGACTGAGACCCCATTGAGCCGAATAGTTGGCGGTCGCTTGGAGAGGTCTCCCCTCAGTGTCATGGAGCATGACTTGGTGGGAAAGAACTCCAACCTGTTACGCGCTCCCCAAGCCCCAATTAATGCCATGGCGCGCTGGGCCGAGGCCTCAATGCCGGCGCGAGAGTTCGACTCAATGAGGATCGTAACATCATCCGCGTAGGCAACCATCTTTACTCCGTCTGGGAATGGTAGCCGAATCAAGTCGGCCAGGAGAAGATTCCAGAGAGCGGGACCCAACACAGAGCCCTGTGGGCACCCCATGGTGGCGGTTTTCCAGACAACCCCGCTCCCGACGAAGAAGCCGACCCGCCTACCAGCAAAATAGAACGCGAGCATCCTATATATGTTTGGATGGGGACCCGGCAGCCTTCGTCTTGAGCAGGATCATCGGCCACCACGCATTATCACAAAACTAAAAAGTAAAAAATAAAAAGTTTATTAAAATAATAGGTTTGATGTCGGTGCCTAGTTACTACGTAAGTATTATATTGACTTACTTGGCACCGACATCAAACCTATTATTTTAATAAACTTTTTATTTTTAATTTTTTAGTTTTGAAGTCGGTTTTTTGAAGTGAAAACTTCTTTAGCGGCGTTGAGCACTTTTTGTATGGGGAAAAATATATAAACTCGCGACAGGTATCACGTGACCGAAATGTGAAACCCAAAATTGTGAAACCCGAAATTCCATACAAATTCCGTAAGTACAGGTCGGTAAGATATTTTATGACGTTTCAAACATGTGAAATTTGACAATAGTGTCAAGCTTAGTAATTATCGTTTAAAATCATAGATGGAGTTTGGGTTTTTATTTTTATAAAATGAAATGGTGCCGGAGTATCTTTAGGTTAGCATCCAGGCCACAGCAATAAACTCAATCTATCTATTTAAATAATTTCAGCTCAACCAGAACCTTCAAAATCGAGAAGAGACCATGTGAGAAAAAATGTGTTGCGCCATCTATAATTTTTCAAAGTCAAGTAGTTAGTCAAGTATGACAGAACGAATAGTTTTTATTCTTCAAAATCATAGATGGAGTCCTGCTTAAATTTTGATTATATTTAATCGTGTTGGGATATCTTTAGTTTACCTTCCAGTACAGTCATAGGGCCAAAACTTTTTTTGAGAAACTCTCAATATCGAGGGCAAGTGATGACAGTAAAAGTAGTTGTTCACTTTCTTCATTCCATAATCTCAAAAAAATATTAAAAAACGCATAAAGTTAATATTAATGTTTTCACTTCTGCCAGCACTCCCAGAGTGCAACCCGGAGTTTTTTTTTTTTAACCGCTAGTTCATTTTTATTTTATACTTTTTAGTTTAGTCTTGCGTTTTTATCAGTATGTAAAATTTTACGTGGATGACTTCATCCACGTAAAATTTACATCATATGGATCAAGTCATCCACGTAAAATTTAGAGGTATTATTTTTAGAAAAATGCTCCTAAAATGAAAACTAACGGGCCCACCTGGATAAAATTTTTATGGGACCAATTCGAAGCTATTCCGTATCAAACAAAAAAAGAATTACGTAAATCGGTTCAGAAACCTCGGAGTAATCGGTGTACATACATAAAAAAAAAAAAAAAAAAAAAATATACCGGCCGAATTGAGAACCTCCTCCTTTTTGTTGAAGTCGGTTAAAAACCCCGGAAATATCCAAGAACACTGCCTGGACGTATCTGAATCGCGAATCCCTAGACGTATTTAGGATGTCGTTGATTGCCGTCAGGGTCGACCTACCCCGTGAGAACCCGTGCTGCTGAGGAGAGATACCCCGCAAAATTGTTGGCGCGCAGCGCAGCATGACCCGCTCCAGAATCTTCCCCATAACCAACATAGATAGGGCGGTACGCTTTAGGATCGGTCAGTGGCTTATCGTTGCCTTTCGGCAAAACGATTAACCGGCCGTCCTTCCACGTATCGGGGAAAATCCCTTCCACCACACAACGCGAGAACATGTGTGTAATCTCAGCGCTGGCAACGAGCCAGACGCTCTTAAATATCCGCGCCGTTATCCCGTCTAGTCCCGGTGCGGTGTTTGGTAGATCCCTAACGGACGTTTTTTTGCCTTCTGCCAATGTTTCCGCGCCCTGTTGTACTTCCTGCGCATGGACTCCAGCGCAGGATTCCACCATTCATACCCTTTTTCATTCCGTTCACCTACCATTCCAAGACACTCGCATGCAGTCTGCGCGATGGTTCGCGTGAACTCCTCACACACAGTGGCGGTAAGCCTCTTCCATCTCAACTTACCTATCCGAGAATGGACCGCCCACTGGAATTGCTCCCAGTCCACGTCCCGTTCCCGGAATCTCCTTGGCTCCCCAGGCGAGAGCAGACCCCGATTAGGAGGGGTGGTTGACCGACGACACGTGGGATCACCAAGCTCAAAAGTGATGAGGTGGTGGTCGCTGGAGCTGGCTCCCTCGTGAACGCGCCAGTTTTCCACCCTGACGCCTCGTGTCGACATTGTGACATCTATGTTGGATTCTCCATTGACGGTGGCGAATGTGGGCGGCTGGTTGCTGGCGTTGTGTGTGATTAGGCCGTGGGCCATGATAAAGCCTTCCACAGCCTCTCTCCGCCGGGTAATTTCACTGCCCCTTCCAGAGTAGTGCCGGGGCTGGCTGTGCCACAGTGGTGAATGCGTGTTGGTGTCAGCACCTACCACGACTTGGTTGCCCCGCAGTGTCTGCAGTACTCGGGTGAGGTGTTCCAGATGGGGCCATATGTCCTCCGAGTACTGGAAGTAGGCACTGTCTAAATGAACCGAGAGGCTTCCACTTTTCATGTGGCACACCAAGCAGTGGGAAGTGCTGAGATGATGAAGCACCCCGCATGCAATGTCTCGGCGGGCGATGTATATTCCAACCTTGGGGGCAGGATCTGCTGGAAACAACATGGATGTGGAGTGTGGCTCTCCGCAGTACGGCTTCTGTGCCAGGACGATGTCCACGCCCGCGTCCCTCGCCACCGCCGGCAACTCCGCAGTCGCCAAGGCAGAGCCCTGCAGGTTTATCTGCGCCAACTTAGCCATTGGCGCTGTAGTCTATGCCCGCTATGGCGCGAGACTCGGCATGCAGGCGCGCGGTGCAGTCCCTAGCCGCCGTCCTATGGGTGTTCGCCCCGGGCCGCCCAAACTTCTTGCAGGTGGCGCAAACCGGCGTCTGTCTCTGGCACTCCTGCGACTTATGACCGTCCTCCCCGCAGTTGCCGCACACCATTGCCTTAGACCGGCAATATTTTTCAAGGTGGCCATACTGCTGGCACCGGCTACAACAGGTGACCGATATGTGGTCCGTGACCTCTACGACATCCCAACCGATGTAATCTCGGCCCCTTGCGACAAGCATGGTTCTGAGCTTCATACCCTGCGTCCTTTGGTGGGCCTTTTATACCCAAACAGAATGCAGCCGTCTCAGTTATGACTTTCGTGAAATCCCTGCAGACAAAGGACGCTCGTTTGTCGAAATTGAACTTACCCATTCGCGCGGGGATAGCTCGTCGAAAGCGCGGCCAGTCCACACCTTGATCGCGAAAGCGTACCGGCTCCCCGCTTGGCCCAGGGGCTGTTGTTGTGCTATCTCCTGCTGTGCGGCTCCCGCGACAAAATTCGGAAAGGGATGAGACGATGGTCGCTGCAGCTAGCTCCTACTCTGACGGACCATGCATCCACTTTCACGTTCCTGGTGGTCAGGGGGACGTCAATATTGGACTCGCCGTTCGGGCCACTAAAAGTGAAGGGTTGGCCCTCCACGTTATGAACGGCGAGGTCGTGTGCAGCAATCAACGCCTCCAGGCTTGTCCTCCTGTGAAGGGCGTCAGGTCCTCTGCCGGTGTAGTGACGAGGCTCGCTGTGCCACAGCAGTGAGTGCACATTCGCGTCCGCACAATCAATATTCGGCTCCTCCGAAGTTGCCGCACAACCATTTCGAGATGGTGCAGGTGCTGGTCAATATTTTCCCCATATTGGAAGTATGCACTCACCACATGCATGTTGCATTCTTCGAGGTGAACAACTATACAGTGGCTGTTGCTGAGGTGATCCAGCACCGCATATGCTGCGCCACTGCGTCTCAGTATGATGCCCGCCTTGGCATCCGGGCCCTTCTGGATGATGTGCCCTGCTTGCGCGTACTGTTCCTGCACAAGCCAGACATCCAGCCCCAATTCTGCCATCATCGACGGGGCCTCTCTTGTGGCCAGTGTTGACCCCGTCAGGTTTATCTGGCCGATATGAAGATTCCGTCTAGGGGCCATAGTTGGTCATGGCGACGCTCCTTTGCTCCGCATGGATCCTGGCCGGGCAATCACGTGCCGCCGTACGATGGGAGGCCGCCTCCTTCTTGCCAAACCTCTTGCAGGTGGCGCAGCAGACAGCCGTAGCTGTGCAGGTATCCCGACTGTGTCCCTCATTGCCGCAGCGCGCACACGTGGGCACCGCAGCCCTGCAATATTTTTCTGGGTGCCCGAATTGCTGGCACTTGTTGCAGAAGGTCACCTCTACATAGTCGGTGACTTCTATCGCCTGCCACCCTATGTAGATCGTTCCTCTTCTTAGCAGCTCCTCTCGCAACTCCGCTGAACAAGAAAATACTGCACAGATAGCCGCACCTTGAGACCTGTTCTTCTTGAATAGCCCGTGCGCCTCCTTTAGGACCCGCTCCAGTGGCCACCTCTGGTCCTCCTTGAGGTTTTGCTCGTGCAGCGTTGTCAGAATTTCCTCGTATGAGGGGTTTCCCTCAAGCCTATTAAGGGATATCTGTGGCTGCCTTTTCTTTGGCTCGGCCACCCGGAGTGTGGGTGGCACGGCCCCCTTCAGCCTGTTGGCAGCCGCCTCGCTCGTGGTCTGCACGAGCACGCCCGCGTTCCCCACCTTCCTGACCTTCGCCACCTGCACCCACAGCTTGGTGGGGTCCACAGCCTTCTTTAGGGCGGCCTTAGTATCGTCCGCCGTCTTCAAGTCCGCGTTCTCCTCTGCTGGGTACACTGCCAGTAACGGGCCGGGGTTTGGTACCATTTGTATACCCTCTTGTCGGCGCGGCAGTTTCAGGGCCGATGCATATGACGGCACCTGTTCAGATGCTGCATTGGCCAGCTCTCGTGGCCGGCTCTCGAGCTCCGCGCACCTCTTCTCCGCCGCAGCGAGCCTCAACGCCAGATGCGTGACCACCGCAGAAAGGCGCTCAGTGTACAAGCCGATGGTGGCGATTTCCTCCTTATTTAATTTACTAGTCCTGTTGCGCACTGCCTCCATGATTCCGTGTATGCTTGCAGTGGCCATCCCGGCAAAACGCTCAGTGGGGGCGTTGACCAAGTCAACTGGTAGGTCTGCAGCAGCGGTGGTGAGAGCCGCGGGATCCTGGCGCACGACGGATGCAGGCGTTGGGCCCTGGAGCGAGCCCCCGACCGGTGGTACATCCTTTCATCGTCCCGCTGACTGAATTCGGCGACGTACGGCTTCCTGCACTTCCTTCGGTGAGATGAAGAGCCGCTTTTCCATGTTCAAATAGAGGGAAAACTCCCCCCTCGTGAGGTAGCTGACCATGCATTCCTCAGTTCATTCCTATTCATCCCGAAGGTTCTGTACCTTGATCCAGCGTCTAGGCTTAAAGAATTAATGGTCACTCACTTCTCTGGGTTCCTGTGGGCGCCTAACCAGTCTATGTCCTAAGCCTAAAATAAAAATCAAATAAAACAAAAATAACCTACTTAATAATAAAAAATACAAACTAATTAACTGCCTAAGACTTTCAAGTTAGATATAGTTCCTGAACCCTCGCATACTCTATTGTACGCCGCTTTCGAGCAGACAATGGACCTTGATCCATCACCTGAGATCACTGTAGTATGGTCTTTGGGTAGGATCCTCAGTATTGGTGACAAACACTGCCATGTCTTCAGAGGTCAGACAAGGAGCCTGAGCCTGATCAGCTATATAAGCCTGTAGTCAGCTCTCGTAAGCTTCTTTTAATCTCCGGTAGCCCAAGGAAGTACCTACTCAAATCCGGCTTGCATGAGTTCGCCATAGTATGTACGGCTTGATGCACACACACATAAGCAAAGCCTCAGATTTTTTAACAGTGTGCGACTCGGGACTATTGACTTCTTTCCGTTCTTCACATACGATCATAATTCCCTTCCATCTTAGAAATTTTAAAAAGACAAAAGTAACACATAACACACACACACACACAAACAGAATTAACAATTTAAAATAGGCTAAATAAATGAAGTATGAAAACACCAAAAGCCACTAAGGTAGAAGATCGAGCCTCCGGGCAAACAGATTTAAGGGTCGCTACCTCCAGCTCCTGTGGGAGACCGGAGGCTCAACCATACGTTTCATTTGTAAAATCTAGAGCAACCATTAAATCTCATGTGGGGGGCGGGCTGCTAACCCTCCCCCCTGAGTTCGTCCATAGCTATCTTATGTCCCCACCTTATGAGCTGCTAGACTTGGAGAACTCTACGAGAGTCCCATAGGGACCGCCTGGTTGGTATACATTCTGATGTCAACTCACTTTGTGACCGCTATCTTTCGAATTTATTGTGACTAATATCTTTTATAGGATACTGTGATGGAAACTCTGTAGACATGAAAGGCTGATCCCCTCTAATGAGATAGAAATTGTCTTAATAAACAAATGCAACACCCGCTGACTCCTGGAATATATCATACACCCGGCTACAGTTCTAGAGCTTGCAGAACAGTAGACAAACACAAAACAGGCTTACGATGATGTTGAAGAAACAATTTTTTTTACCATTTTGAATAATGCTTTCCGCTAATGAATTTGATTGCACTTCAAATACAGATAACAAGTCTAAAACCAATGTGAAATAATATAATTATGCTTAAATACAACATACTGTTCTACTTATTTAATTAAAATAATAATACAAATACTATAACTACATAAGCTAGGCTAAAAATTAAAGTACATACAATCTATAGTATACACTACTGGTGGAGTTCCATAACCAATCCATCCATTATTTTACAATTAGAGATTTACTTTAGAATACTGGTTATCTATACTTATTATTAAACAAAGTCCCCGTCTGTCTGTTCCCGATTTACTCGAAAAGTACTGAACGGATTTTCATTCGGTTTTCAACAATAGATAGAACCATTCTTGAGGAAGGTTTTAGTGTACACTAAGTTTATGTTTTGTACAAACCAACAATATTACAATGATATGGCTCTTATCAAAGGCGCACCGCGCGTCTCAAAGGCGCGCCGCCGCCCGCGGCACGTGTATCATAAATCAGTAGCCAATTTACTAGAGACGCACTTTTTTGCGATTTATCGATTTTATTATCGACATGTATCATAATTGTGTTCAATGGTGACTTAAATAATTTACATGTAATAGAGTAATAACACATAATAACGAACTGGGCTTATGATACGAAGTTGGTGAAATTAATACAATCCCAGCAAAAATAAACTTATCCAAAAAATGTAAAACACGAATTACCATCACAAGGCAGACGAAGATTATTAATTAACGGCCGTTCCCAATAACCTATCTAACTCTGGATTTCCTTACCCGAGATAGGAATTTGACATTACTTACTTGTATGGGGCTAATGTCAAAATTCTATCACTAGTAAGCAAATCCAGAGATAAACAGAATATTGATTTCCGCATTTAACAATGCAATGGCACTGTTAAATTAATATCAATTTGACAATCACACCTTTGACACAAAATATTTTTGAGTTCAATCGATATCGATATTTAGAAATTTAAATAATATTTAAAGAGGTACATCTCTAATCTCTAGTCAAAGGCACCGCCGACTATTGTATTTTAAATTTATTTGGGTTCATGACCTTACGAAGTCATTACCCGGAAGACGATGACCCTTGAACCGTATTGCCATATGATTTTCGTCATTTTATGAAATATTATTACGTTTTTTTGAGGGGTAATTCTTTTTTACTAGTATGCAGCTGAGAAAATTATTATGGAATCTCATGTAGGTACCTAATAATTCCTTCACTGGTCAGACGGGGTTTTTAGAACAGCCTGTAGATCTTTTAAGTCGAGCTAATACATACTATAACACCTATGTACACTATGAATATTTTTTATGTGTTGACGGTTTATTTTGGGTGAATTATATGTGAAAATATACATATTGATGTACTCCTCCATCAGGTGGTTCTCTACTACCAATAAATTACTTCATAAGGGTCGTTAAAATCACATCCACTGTCAAATTGAACAACACAGGACAATGGATCTCCCTGTCTGTGTTGGCCTCATAATCATCACACACAGGACATACATTCAGATAGAATATTCTTTATTCAAACTACAGTTAAGGGTCTATGAAGTTGATCTCTCTCAGGTGAATCAGTCAGATATCTACATAGCGGTTGTGCAAATGTCTGGCCATTTTAGTCAAACATTCAAGACCTAGGAGTTTACTGTACAGAGGTAACATGAAGATGTATACCGTAGCTATTGGTCGACGCGGCACACGTGCACGACCCTCACTTGTCGCCGCAGAGCAACTCGCACGAGCTCCAGGCAGCACGTGCTCCCTCCATCTGTCTGCGCCGGTGGCGAGCACGCGGCAGAACATCCCTCACGCGGCCGGAACAACCCTGTAAGCGTGCACACGTGCGCAGTTAGCGGTGCACAAGTAAAGCGTGCCGTGTGCAAGCGTCCACAGCAGCAGCAGCGGTGAGGGTGCGCTCACAGCGCGGCGCAATGCACGTGCCTCAGCGGATAGGTTATGTTGTATCACAGGCAGAAAACGTTGATAACGCATTATAAACACTTTAAGCACGCAGTGGGTGAAAACTTACTTAATTACAAGCATTTAAAGTTAGGCTAGAGCCTCTTACATCACCTTCGGCATCGCATGGCCACCACAAGATTTAAGCTCAAAAAACGCTTGAATTATCATTGTAGTACTTACCAAAAATTGAGTTTAACATCATTGTAAACTGGCTATCGAAATAGAATTCACGGATTTTACGTTTTAACCATTTTCTCTAGCTTTCATTGATCGTTTCAGATTTCTCATCGATTTGCTCAAATTTGCTGTCAGTCAGCTACGAATTTCAGTGTTGCCAAGGCCTTTGAGTCAAAAGCTACGATCCCTTTCGTGCTGACATATTTTGCTTTTTTCGCGAACGATCTGCGCCCTTGGCAAAAAAGAAAGAAACAAAAGATTAAATGCTTCTCAACTTGCTTGTAAACTACATGCAAAAAAATCTTGCTTACGCATCTCATTGATTTCAAAAGTTACGAAAATTGCCCTAAAAATAAAACTTGGTTACGCCGGGAGTTATTACGCCGGGAGTTAACCTTTTGGCAACACTGGAGAAAACATCTACTATTGTGGCCAGTCCTAAATAATACCAGAAATTATTTACATTAAGGCGACACCTAGACCTACAATATAATACCCAAAATCATGAAGTTTATTACCCGACTGCCCACAGCCAGGAGGGTAATGTTTTTTTTGTTGATATGTATTATTGTATATTTTTATTGTAAATTAAAATATTTACAATAAAAATATGTACACTTATTATGAAGATATACATAAAAGAGATATTTACAAACTAAATCTAAAAAACCGGCCAAGTGCGAGTCGGACTCGCACACGAAGGGTTCCGTTCCATTATCTATGAAAAATAAACGTACTTATTACCTACAATTAGCCAAAACACAAATATATGAATAACAAAGTTATAATTTGCGGTTACTGAAAAAGAGCTATATCTCAAAAACCACTAACTGTATCTTGTTCAAACCAATTTTGGTTAGTAGTTTTTATTGAGATCTATAACATATATTTTTTTCAGATTTTTCACTTTGGTAGTATAGAAATTACAGGGGGGGGGACACACATTTTGACACTTTGGGAATGTCTTACTCTAAAATGATTGACTTTAGGAAAAAATGGTTTTAGAAACCTCAATCTCATTTTTAAAGACTTATCTATAGACACCCCACAAGTATAGGTTAGATGAAAAAAAAAATTTTTAGTTTCAGTTCCATGTATGGGGAGCCCCCCTCTAATATTATTATTTTTTTATTTTTTCATAAGAATCGTAAAGCGGTCAATGAAATACATCTACCTACCAAGTTTTAACTGTGTAGTCCTAATAGTTTCGGAATAAAGTGTGCTACGGTACTGACTACAGCACTTCAAAGCCACCAAATCTGTTCAAATTTCGCAGACAGATTTTGTACAACCTCATCACTGGTTATCGCAATGGGGTAGGTTATGGTGATTGGTAATAAAAATGAAGATGCACTATCTAAGAATAAAGCAACCTAACTAATGAAAGAGACAACCGCCCCACAACGGTATCGAGCACTGTCTTGAACGGACAGAAGCAAAATGTTAACGGGTACATAAAACATACATAAAAAAAGTTTAGAGACATTGACACGAAATCTTAAAGGGATTCCGTCTTCTTGCATTATCCGGCGATCGGAACCCTAAAAAGCAGGCCAAGTGCGAGCTTTGTTTTTCATATATGAATAACAATGTTATAATTTGTGGTTTCACACGTTTATTGTATGGGGACCACCCTTAATATTATTTTATTTTTAACCGACTTCCCAAAAAGGAGGAGGTTCTCAATTCGACCGTATCTTTTT
>NWSH02000522.1:50612-68620 GCA_002382865.2 Heliothis virescens | reverse complement strand
GAGATTAACAGGCAGCTTCAGCGAGAGTTGGCTAGTTTTTTACAGAATGTTTTTGGTGGGATTGATATCGACCGAATCCAGCTCGTTCATTGTGCGCAAGAAAGTAAGGGAAAAAACCGGCCAAGTGCGAGTCGGACTCGCACACGAAGGGTTCCGTTCCATTATCTATATGTTTTTCATACAAATATATGAATAACAAAGTTATAATTTGCGGTTACTGAAAAAGTGCTATATCTCAAGAACTACTGACTGTATCTTGTTCAAACCAATTTTGGTTGGTAGTTTTTGTTGAGATCTATAACATATATTTTTTTCAGATTTTTCACTTTGGTAGTTTAAGAATTACAGGGGGGGGGACACACATTTTGGCACTTTGGGAGTGGGTCTTACTCTTAAATGATTGACTTTAGGAAAAAATGTTTTAAGAAACCTCAATACCATTTTTAAGACCTATCCATAGACAACCCCACACGTATAGGTTTTGATGAAAAAAAAAATTTTTTAGTTTCAGTTTCATGTATGGGGACCCCCGTTAATATTATTATTTTTTATATTTTTGTACGAAAAATCGTAAAGCGTTAATATTAAACATCTACCTACCAAGTTTTAACTGTGTAGTCTTAATAGTTTTCGGAATAAAGTGGCTGTGACATACGGACGGGACGGACAGACAGACAGACAGACAGACAGACAGACAGACAGACAGACAGACAGACATGACGAATCTATAAGGGTTCCGTTTTTTGCCATTCGGCTACGGAACCCTAAAAACCAAAAACAAAGGAAAAAAAAAATGAGGACACGGCGGAACGTCGTCCGTCGAATGTATTACCTACGAACATCTCACAGACTAAGACAGGGGTTACACGACCAGTCTGGCGTCATTCATGACCAGACTGACGGAATTGACTGACGCCAGACTGATCGTGTAACCCCTGTCTTACGGGTTTCAAATCTGTGGGTCACGTGATATTTGTCGCGAGTTTATCATTTTTCCCCACACAAAAAGTACACAACGCCGCTAAAGCAGTTTTCACTTCAAAAAACGAACACCCGAATTGAACACTCCTCCTTTTTATGAAGTCGGTTGGAAATCGTAAAAACAACTTTTGTTTAGTACCTACTTCATATCCCAAAAATATTTTCCACAGCAGAAGAGGTGAGAGGATTTTGGAATTGATTGAAATGCTGTTTAGAATAACTATACCTAATAGAATATTAATCTGAACTAACCATTTGGTTACGCTCATACTCATCATATTACTGCAAAAGCTTATATTTAAATTTTTGAAACTCAACAACTGGATCAATTTTAGCAACATTACTCATGGAAATAGCCTGATTAAACACAAGAACACCATAACAACTCTTTGTCCATATATCCCTAGTCACCGCGGACAAAGTCGCGGGCAAAAGCTAAATGATAATAAAAATTCCATTGTTGTAATATAAGTCAAAGCCGCAGGAATCGATTGATCATAAGGTTGAGCAAAGCTGGTGCGGTGAGTTTGTAGATTCGTTTCGCTCCGTGTAGAAAGCTCTTTAATGTCTCGTCCACTCGGCTTTCCCTTGTTTTCACAAGAACCCGTCGCCGATCTGGTCTCCTGCTCCACAGAGGCAGCGCTCAGCAGGTCCTGCGCGACAGCTACGCAGCCGAAGCAGCTTCTTTCAAATGTAACCCATTCCTTGTGCTTGTCACCTGAAATTCCACAAGACTCGCTATAAAAATCAAATATTTTATTTAAGCGAGCTGTTATTTCTAGAACTTGAGCTTTATTAAGACCACCCGTTACCCAGGGTACCTTCATCTTGTACCAGGATATAATATAGTCTATGTTACTTCAGATTATTACAGCTTTTAAAAAGTGAAAGAATTTTCAAATCCGTTCAGGAGTTTCGCAGCCCTTGGGGTACAAACAAACAATAAAATGTTTTCTCTTTATTATATTAGTGTAGAAGTGCAGCTTAGTAAGTTTCACCAAAATCCAGCCTGTACTTTTAGCATGAAAGAGTGAAAACATACATACATCATCACAAACTCTATTTATAATGTTAATTGGATAGGATCACAATATAAGCATTTGTAAAAGCAGAAGTATTTTTTTATTTGAAGTATTTAATAAATACCGTCATAGAATAAAATGCTGTGCTCAACATGATCCTAATATTAAGCTAAGCATGAAAATGTACAATACTGGGCACATTTCACTCATTGTTCTATAAAATAATAATAATAATGTCAACTATCTGCTGCGGGGTAATTCAGGCACAAAACTACATACATGTGTGCAGATATTTGACTCTTTCAGTCAAATATTCAAGACTTGGAGGATATGACTCTAAGGAGGTAAGGTAAAGAGGGATACCGTAGCTACTAGTCGACGCGGCGCACATGCACGACCCTCACTTGTCGCCGCAGAGCCACTCGCACGAGCTCCAGGCAGCACGTGTTCCCTCCATCTGTCTGCGCCGGTGGCGAGCACGCGGCAGAACATCTCTCACGCGGCCGGAACAACCCTGTAAGCGTGCACACGTGCGCAGTGAGCGGTGCACAAGTAAAGCGTGCCGTGTGCAAGCGTCCACAGCAGCAGCAGCGGCGAGAGTGCGCCCACAGCGCGGCGCAATGCACTTACTTCAGCAGCTAGGTAGAACATTACGTGCAAACGCGAAAATAATTGCAATTAACAGTGAAAAGCACACTCCGCCCTCAAGGTTACCCACTGATCCAAACTCCCTGAGGTGACCAGCTGACCCACAGTGGGGTAGTCATTAGAAGCATACAAGAATAGGCTATTAGGGCTTGCGTGCGCCCGCGGCCAACGCCGCACGGTCACCGGGCTGAACAATGCCGCGACCAATGAGTTACCAGTGATTTTAACAAGCACACGGCATCACTAAATGCCCGAGTCAATAATGCAGGACTTACCGACAACTTTAGCAAGAGGACACTTCATATTTTAATTGTAGTAATTTCACAAAAGCACTCTTCATTTATTTTGAAATATTTCAACTTTCAACGAAGACGAACTGAACCATAGACAAGGGAAGAAAAGGGTGGAGCATAGAGGAAAGTAAGGCCCAGTCCGCACAGCGAATATTAACCGCGCGAATTTTTTCTCGCAATTCTGTAACACATTGAATACAATAGAAGTATCCGCACTGGCGGAATAAAAATATCTGTGTTTTGATGCAAATTTCACGCGATGCGGCGCGGATTTATTTCCGCGAATGTTTTGTACGGTTTGAAGTAGTATGACTATGACAAATATCGCGCGGAATTTAATTCGCTGTGCGGACAGGACCTGATGTGGTTGCGGAATAAAAACCGCGCAAATCCGCGCGAATAAAATTCGCGCGGTGAATATTCGCTGTGCGGACAGGGCCTAATATATGGTGTGGAGAGAAAAGTCTAGTTGCCATGATTATTTCGAAGCGTAGACAGATTAAAAGTGATTTTAGATATTGTAATTTCGTATATAATAGTAATTCCGGTGCAAAGAAGATGTGGCACACTGTGATAAGTGAGTGGAAATATTAGAATTTTCGATAGTAATTTATAATTATTCAAAAGGACATTATTAGTATTACACGATAGCATAGGCGCTCCCTAGACGGTCAATAGAATTTATATTGAGGCGCAAGATTACGATAAACATGTTGTGCAAATTCAAATCGACAACTTCAATTATACAAGTACATACAATAATGTAAAATTACACAAGAAAATATAAACACTTCACTAAAAAAACTATCTATATATTTACATTGAATTATAAACGGCTATTGCCTAAAAAATCTTAAATTTCTAAAGAGCGTCTAAAAATTCCTTGCCGTCGCTATCGACTTGGAACGCGCTCAAAAGGCAAGCGGCATTGCCTCGCTCGAAGGCAATGCTAATCCGTTATCCAAGGTAATTTCTATGGCCATCATTTTGGTCACCGAAATCGTCAACCAGCCATATTCGGGACTCGGACCCCATGACCCTAGGGTTTCAGCCCCAAATTTTTCAAAAATATAGTTCCCGACGAGCCTACCATATACGCCAATAGAGGTTTTCAAATAAATTCCGAAAGAGAAAGGGATTTTCAATTCGGTTGTTTTTTTTTAGGGTTCCGTATCCAAAGGTTAAAACAGGACCCTATTACTAAGACTTCGTTGTCTGTCTGTCTGTCTGTCTCCATGCTGTATCTCTCTAACCGTGATAGCTAGAAAGCTGAAATTTTCACAAATGATGTATTTCGATTGCCGCTATAACAACAAATACTAAAAAATTAAAAAAATAAAGTATTAAGCCTGTTGCTTTATATTAATTAATTGCAAAATTGTATATTAGTAGCGTCATCTATTAGAAATAATGTGCAACTTAAGTAACTCACACTTGACCATTCCTATTGTACTTTTTCATAGATAATGGTACGGAACCCTTCATGCGCGAGTCCAACTCGCACTTGGCCGATTTTTTAATGTTTGGTCGCGCATGTAAATACGTCGTCTACCAACTCATTTAAATAATTATTTTTTGTTTCAAAAGGTATACCTATTTCCCAAATGGTTCATCACCAGGTCGAAGGTCTGATGATAAAAACCCTAAAAAATCAGGGGCAACTCTCGAAAATTGTAGGTCTAGTGTAAACAGTTTGGTCTTTTACACTTCATCCACCGGCCACTTGATACTTATCGCGAGTTTATAATTTTTTCCCCATCACAAAGAAAAACAAAAGTGCTCAGTGCCGCTTAAAAAGGTTTCGGCTTAAAAAAATATTCTTCAATTAAATTGTCCGTCTAGGCATCGCTTTATAATATTATTTTTAAACAATGTAAAGTTCCTTGTTCTCCATAGTCAAACTACAAGCTTCTTGTTGATATGCAGTTCAAGCTCAATACAGTGTGACCATTTGTGACATATTTCTTCTATTCTAGGAAATACCACTTCCGAATTTGTAACAAGGAAACAAAAAATGTGGGCTCTGACGTACGCAATAGTGTTCGTGAAAGCCTGAATCTGACCTGATGATGAAGATACGAAATGACTATTACTAGGTTGTCTACATTCAATGCAATTAAAGTATTCTATTCTATTTGATACTTACTTTAGTTAAGGTGAATGTAGCTGCCAATTCAAACATATAAAAGTTTTTGACTTCTTATAGTTCAAAATCTCGAAATAATAAAAGTTTATCAAATACTAGCTTCCACCAGCGGTTTCACCCACTCTCCCGTGAGAACTACTGCGCGCACCCGGATAAAAAGTAGTAGCCTATAACCTTCCTCGATAAATGGGCTGGCTAAAACTGAAAGAATTTTTAAATCGGACCAGTAGTTCCTGAGATTAGCGCGTTCAAACATACAAACAAACAAACAAACTCTTCAGCTTTACAATATTAGTGTAGATAATGTTTGTGCATTTTGTTAGCAGTATTCACGTTTATGATTTATGGTCACACTCACACTATTTCCGTTTCCTGCTGTCCGTTTCCGCAAGTAAATTTAGTGTTGCCAGAAGATATCATTCATAACCTTTAAGGTGAATGCGACGACTAGAAGCGGGAAATTCAAATATAAAATGGTTTTTTTATGTTTTACATAAGTTAACATTCAATATGAAGGGTGATCTTATGATTGGCGGTTATAATATCCCACAAAGTAATTTCTGATGTCCTTGTTTAACTCCGAAACTTCTTACAAATTAAAAAACTCTGTAAAAAACGTTTTATTGCGCAATAAAACGTTTTTTACAGAGTTTTTTAATTTTATATTTGAATTTCCCGCTTCTAGTCGTCGCATGCACCTTAAAGTCAGGGTAATTTTCGTAACTTTGGCAAACAGTGAGATGGATAAGCAATTTTGTTTTGGCAATCAGTCAACGAACGATTTAATGAACGATTCAATGATTATGAATACGTGCAAAATTATTCTCTCACCAAAATATTTAAAAAAACACGTGCACAACACCTATATTAAAGTTTTCCCTTTTGTCAGCAATCCCTGAGTCCAACCCGTTGTTTTATTTTTTATTTGTTCAAAACTCGCAATAATGTCAATTTTGGCAGAAAATATTTTTTTTCTGAAAAAGAAACGTAATTTTTGGCTTAAGTAAACTGGCAACACTGAGCAAATCAGCAATGGTTGAAGTTGGAATTTTGGAATGGAGAATTCGATCGAGATCGACAACGACGAGTCGACGATTGGACGTTCGTTGTGACTTGTTCATATTTAATATTACTAATTACTAAATATCCAATCTACAATATTCGATGCCTCATCGGAGTATTCTAATCATGGGTAAGTTCTGCGTTATTATATCCAAGTGTTCGTTTGCTGCTGTTCGCTTGACACCGGCATGGCGACCACGCGGGCGTTAGATAAAAGCGTAATGGATTGGGCTTATTTCGGATGCTTTTATGCCACCCAGTGGTTGTTTTGCATCTTGCAACTTCGTGTACTCGTTGATTGCGATAATATTTCGCGTTTTCTGCCTGTGATATAACCTTGATACAACATAACCTCTCCGCTGAGGCACGTGCATTACGCCGCGCTGTGAGCGCACTCTCGCCGCTGCTGCTGCTGTGGACGCTTGCACACGGCACGCTTTACTTGTGCACCGCTAACTGCACACGTGTGCACGCTTACAGGGTTGTTCCGGCCGCGTGGGGGATGTTCTGCCGCGTGCTCGCCACCGGCGCAGACAGATGGAGGGAACACGTGCTGCCTGGAGCTCGTGCGAGTGGCTCGCCGAGCTATGCGGCGGTGACCGAGGTCCTGTTGAGTGACATGTGGCGCTCGACGCGTCACTGACGGTAGGTACATCTCTTTGTCTTGCCTCTTAGTATGTCAGACATATCCTCAGTGTGAGTGATTATTATTCTTCCATAGTGTTCCTCTGTTACCACCACAGTCAGTGCGTGAGGTGTATCTACACTACAGTTACAGACTAGCCACATCTACACTGCTCCACTGCATGAGGTTTGCCGATATAACCTCAGGATGTCACATGCATAGATATAGACTAGAAGATAGATTGACATTAGAGTGAAGCTAAAAATGCCGTAATTAAATACAGCTGTATCCATATAGTATGACTCCGTCAATAGTTAGGCAACCATCTTATGAAGTAATCCCAACTCACAGGATACCCACTGACTGACACTCTGTTATTAAAGCTTATGTAACTTATGCGGTCCTGGTACGTGGTGAGCAGTGGCATCGACATCCAGTAATGGTTTTGTACTCAGGAGACTTACGCAGTCCTGGTACTATATTTTGGTGCGGCCACATTCGGTATATTTGTTTTTGACTTATCACCTGCATCCCGGGGAAACTTATTCCTGTACTGGGATAAAACATGGCCCATGTTCAGCGCTAAAATTGTAGCTTCCTAGCCGTGAAAGAATGATTGAAATTGGTTCTGAGCCTAACCTTTACATACAAACAAATCTTTCCTCTTTATATATTATTACTAGCTTCTGCCAGCGGTTTCATCCGCGTCCCGTGGGAACTACTCGGCGCATCCCGATAAAAAGTAGCCTATAACTATAAAATAGCCTCTATAAATGGGCTATCTAACAGTAATGGAATTTTTCAAATTGGACCAGTAGTTCCTGAGATTAGTGCGTTCAAACAAACTCTTCAGCTTTATAATATTAGTATAGATTATAGAATTCTAGATAGTGACAGATACACACTGACAAAGTTTATTATCTACAATGCTTTGTTTGAAGACTGCTTACTGTGATATCTTTGTAAGTTCCCGCTGATGTCATTATAAACGGACAGAGCTGACTTATCATGTGAGAGTAAATATGTGTGTGTACACATCATGTCTGTCTCGCTCGGTGTGCACGGCTAACTGCGCGTTATCTTACAGGGTTGTTCTGCCGCGTGATCGCTGCTGGCAAGTAGTGTGCTGCTGCCTCGCGCCGTGTGCCTTGCGCCGTGTGCCTCGCGCCGAGTGCCTCGCGCCGTGTGCCTCGCGCTGTGTGCCTCGCGCCGAGTGCCTTGCTCCGTGTGCCTCGCGCTGCCTTGCAGCGTCATACTGTCAGCACATGTACTATCACTTCTACAATTCTAGCTGTAAATACTACCTTCAGCGTCATGAACTACTATTATTTGTTGTAATTATGTTATGAAGAGGATGGCCAAGACAAGCCAAGCGAAGCGTAAGGGCCACCTTTTCTCGAAGTGGTTCGTCGATTTTTGTAACCTTCACTTACTTATTATTGAACCTAGAAAATCTCAGCTGAATAGCTCTAATGTTTTAGATTTAATTGACATCTGTAATACACTGATTTTTCCACTAAGACACTGACACACAACGCTGAAATGAATATTAACAAAAAAATCACAAGCTTATAATTTTGCGCCTCCCTCCTTAAATGGTGGTGGAAGTTTGTATGAGGCTTAGAAATGTTAGGGTACTTTCTGCAGTGCTAGAAAGCCGAAATTTGGTACACAAACATAGTTCAGTATACAAAAAAACACTACCGTGCTCTAACAACTGCAACTTACTTACTGCGGAAATCAATATTCTGTCTATCTTTGGATTTGCTTACTAGTGATAGGATTTTGACATTAGCCCCATATAAGTAATGTCAAATTTCTATCTCTGGTAAGCAAATCCAGAGTTAGATAGGTTATTGGGAACGGCCGTTAAAGAACTGAAACTTTTTACCGATATGTAGAATTTGTGTAGTTAGGGTCAGTAGAGTTAGGCCGTGTCGATTCAGAAGCTTGCCTCTTCTTGAGATCTGATATCTTTTTCACAGGGCAAACTTTATGGTAGTCTTGGTAACATTTTATATGAAATGTTTTTGCTGGTATCTATTAGCAGTTTCATATGCTTGTGCTGCAGTGACACTTTGTTCTCTGAAGGGGCAAAATGTTTGTCTTCCTAGGGTTAGAATGTCTGAACTTGGGTTTAACATGTTGTCTATTACTATATTCACCACAGTATCTTTCTGTGTTGTATGATATTGCAACACATTACTGTTACTGCTGTGAAGGTATGAGAGCAGAGAGTAAAGCTCATCATACCCCACCCTGAGTAAAAAGAGGATCCTCCGACCGGACAGGTGTTGTGTCCGGTGGGATACTGGCCGACAGTTGTTGTCGGGGTGTTCTATTATGTCCACTTTGCGCTTGAACACTGCTTGCGCGACGCAGGATAGTTCGTCTTCCATGTTTGTGTGTGGCGGTGTAGGTAGTGGTACCGCTACACTGCTGCGGTTCTATAGTTACCATGTACCTGACCGTGGGGGAGCTTGCCATCTTTCTTTTCCCACAGTAGTTGTTCCACATAAATTCCTCATATTTTGATGGTTCTGTTATTTTCTAATGATTAATACTGTTTCTGCAACTTTAGGTGCTTGACTTCCGTGACCATGAGGTGGTGTTCTAGTGTATATATGCAAGGCACTTATAGATAAGTTATTAGTTAACTCCTTTTGGTGTCTTGTATGAGTTTGACTAGGTGGGAGAAATCTCGTGGCCAATGTCGGCGGCTGGTTGCTCGCGTTGTGTATTATTAGGTCATGAGCCATGATAAACGGCTCCACTGCCTCTACGTAGGGTGGTCTCGCTGCCCCTTCCGACATAGTGCCGTGGTTCGCTGTGCCACAGTGGAGAGTGCGCGTTGCTGTCAACGCCTACCAGGACTTAGTTGCCCCTCAGGGTGTGCATCCCTTGCCACTGCCGGTAACTCCGTAGTCGCCAGGGCAGAACCCTGTAGGTTAAGTTCGGTCAATTTAGGCATGGATGACGTAGTTAGTGCCAGCTATGGCGCGAGACTCCGCGTGAAGGCGCGCGGGACAGTCCCTGGCCGCCGTCCTGTGGTATTGATCCCGGGGCGCCCAAACTTCCTGCAGGTGGCGCACACTGGTGACTGTCTTTGGCACTCTAGACTTGTGGCCGTCCTCCGCGCAGTTACCGCACACCATTGTCTTAGACCGGCAGTATTTTTCGGGGTGGCCATACTGCTAGCACTGGCAGCAGCAGGTGACCGAGGTGTGGTCGGTGACCTCGACCACGTCCCAGCCTACGTATACTCGACCCCTGGCAACGAGCATTGTCCTTAGCTCCTGGGAACACTGGCAGACCCATCGCTCCTTGCCCCCATAGCGCTTACGCCTGAAGAGGACGCCAAGCAACAAGCGGCTGCCACGCTTGCAGGCTCGGTGGTACGGAGCGAGGTCGGCACCGCTTTTCCAAGCGTCGCTGCCGACTCCGTCGAAGCGGTGCTCACCAGCAGGTCCGCGTTCCCTATTTTCTTTACGGCGTGGATCTTGTCGCCAATCCGCGCCGGGTCTATGGCCGCACGCAGTGCCTTTTTTGTGTCCTCCGCCGTTGTTATTTTCTCTTTTTGGTCCTCAGCCGGGTAGATGGCCACCGCAGGTCCTGGGGGTCATTTTATGCGATCCTCCGGGAACGCTCAGTGTTATGCAAGCCGAATCGTGAGGCGGCTGCGACTTCCAGCACTCTTGGCTATCTATTTTGTTTACGTCCGCAGGCGCTGCTTGATCTCTACAAGTTAACCATGTGTGCCCCTAGTAGCACTCCTCCCAAAATTGGGGTTGCTCACAGCGCAAAGAAAACAGGCTTCGCCGCCGAGCTGCGTATTTGATGTTTGATTCATCTCGCCGATTCCCGAGGTGTTGTATTATGTTCCGGACGACGGAGGTGACATTTGTTGCTCCTGTGGGCGCTCCAGTAGGCTTCTTTTCCTATGCCACGTGTGCGCGAACTCCCTGAGCCTCGCAAAGTTCGCCGGTGAACTCACTAAATCGCCGTAGTGGACCGGGCCGACATCCTCACGACTGATCCCATCCATCAAGTAGATAGGGACAGTGGGAATCTCGTGAATTTATGTATGCGAATCACTAATTATTTACGCATTATTTACTTGCCGGTGGCGTTAGTCACTACCATTGTAATCATTATGCATTGTTGTGGCGGGACACCCACTGTCCCCATACCGCCACCCAGCGAACGACATTGCGTCGGTGGGATCTTCGTCGAGGATGTTTTAGTTGGTACATACATTGACTGGGAATGAGACTTATAAGGGGGCACAAACACCCTCTTGGGCCCGACGTAACCCTACCACAGTGTTGACAACACTGCGGACGGGCAGGACGCGTGCGGGAGGAGCGAGACGCGCGGGAGAGGGGAGCCGCCGGGGATCGCTGGCCAGCCGGACCGACGCGCGCGCCAGTCGCCATAGAGTCGCTTTGAAGAAGCACGTCACGTTTAAACACAAATTCATTCTAACTTTTGTACGTTTAACAAGTATTACAACTATTCATTGTTTACTGGACTTTTATTTGCGAACGTAGTAAACACACAGGAACCCGGACACTCGCTCCCCGTCTCAATCGCTTTTCAATCGCTTTGGGTGGTCATCCGATTGAACCTTGCCCAGTTCATTTGCGACCCCCTCAAAACCAACGCCGGGATGCTGGCGAAGACACCTTCATCAAGCCCGACTAGCCTTTTCAGTTCATTATATGAACCTAGGCTCGCCAAGATAGGTGCATGATGTGGCACGGACGCTCTGCTTACAAGGCAAATTTAGCAGGCCAGGAACCTTCTCAACCAGTTCATCCTCATTCATCACATCATTCCCGTATTTACTACGTTTCTCACGATGAAGCTCATCGAGAGGCCGCTGCCCCGGAACTACCTGTGCGTCCACTATCACACCCACCCCATTCCTGGACGCAACAATGTTTACCCTTTGTCCGCCGTGGCAGAGCTGACGACGTCCACAATGCAAATATGGCGCTCAATACGTCCGCCGTGAGTCCGATGGCACTGCTGGATGGTATGTGCCGTTGTCTCCCTAACCATGCAACCTGCACGGCAGTTCAACTCCGACATCACACCCTCCCGGCGCCCACGCGAATTGCACACCCTAGACGGGAGCGCATTCACTGGATGTGCACCAACTGCTCGAAATCGCGGCCTCAATCCACGGACTCATGCAGGGCTTCACGTCAATATAACGCGGTCGTCCGCTCCCCAGACTTAGGGTTTTCCATACTGAATTTGAGTAATTGCCAATCGGCCCACCTCAGTTTCCTTTGGATCATTTCAGACCTGGCGGCAGCTCTGGCCATCGACCATTGCGATGAGTTCAAACGACCGAAACTTTTTAAAATGAGGTCCGGCACGCTTTTCCTTAGCGATGGGATCGCCCGGCCGCCGTCCTTTGTCGCTGCGTGGAAGTAACCAACAGGCACGTCCCTTGGAAGCCTGGACCAGTCCCTCATTACACTCTGGATCTGGCCGTTGAACATTTTCATCCATACTGTTTCCCAGCATCAGACCGTGCAGGAAACGCGGTATCAGTGCCCCACGATGTCAAGTCGGTGCTGCGGCTTGAGCGGTGGTTTGTTAATGTTCTTTCAGGCATTTTTGGTTTCATGCTCTAACGTCACGCATCCAGACACCTTGAAGTCCACTCCTAGCTAGCGCCAATTTTCCATGCAGGTCACTTGCTGCATCCATCTGTTCCCCACATTGAAGGTGCGATCAGTCAGGTAGTGCAACTTCTTGCGCACCATCGACAAAACAGCACTCTTTGCACGTCGACGTGTTGTCCACTCGGTATGCCTTCACCTTCACAGAAGTGAAAGGCATCCACTGCGAGTAGTCGCGGTCTCCCGTACTGTTCCACTTGCCCTAAGGTACGTAAGGCTTTTTGGTCCAGGGGCATAAGTTTCGTAATTGCCCTGAGTTTGCAGGTTTTGTAAAGTTCTTGCACCCTCGTCTTCAGCAGGCCTTCAGCAGCGCCGGCTATAGGGGTGCCCCATATTGGCACATTTGCCTCCTTGTCACAGAAGAAGGAGCCTGAGCCAGATCGGCCAGGTACGCTTGTAGGACTCCTTCCTCCGGTATCCCTTTATCGCCTCTAGTGAACGCCCCAAAGAGGACAACTCTTTCATCAGTTGTACATTCGTGGCGCTACCTCCAACACCAGCCAGACGCGCCTCCGTCTGGTCAAGGAGTTCCACCTCTTCCTCGGCCCATCTTCGCTTTACCTGCGGCGGCGCTGCCTCAGCGTTAGCCGCCATAGGGTGGGCGCGCTGCTTGTGCACGCCCAACCCTATCTTGGTCTTAAACGGCCTCGCACACTCCGGACAAGTCCATTCGCCTTCCCCCCGTCCCGAGCGAGACGGAGATCGAGCGTCCGGGCTTACAGATTTAAGGGTCGCTACCTCCGGCTCCTGTGGGAGGTTGGAGGCTCGACCATACGTTTCATTACATTGATCCAAAGCTACCCTTTAAATCTCATTGGGGGGCGGGGGCTAGCCCACCCCCCGAGTTCGTCCACAGCTATCTTATGTCCCCCCCTTAGGAGCTGCTGGACTTGGGGAATTCAAAGATAACCCCCAGGTATATCAGGATTTCTGTTCTCTATTGGCCGTTCCCAATAACCTATCTATCTCTGGATTTGCTTACTAGAGATAGAATCACATTAGCCCTATACAACTTACAAGTAATGTCACATTCCTATCTTTAGTAAGTAAATCCAGAGATAGACGAATATTGAAGTTCGTAGTTATTGTATGTAGACTGTAGATGCTCATGGTTGGTAGGCAATATAACATACTGGCTAATAAAGTTTAAATTATTGCAACAATGTAATGAAATTAACTTCATGTGAAATTCTGTTATGTTGTTTTCAGTTTAGACTTAAATAACATTTGACCCTTGGGTTTGTACCGGGTGTTTCTCTCTTCATCTGTATTCCATTTGAGAAGAGCCATTTATCTAAAGGACTTTTTTCATATTTGACAAATAAACATCTGCTTAAAATTATGGAACATTGAGTCAACTGTTATTATTGAATTTACATAAGATGGCTGGACCGATATTCAAAATTCTTTTTTTGTTTGAAAGGGTGTTCTTCACAGGTGGTCCCATGGTAAGGAGACCAGGATCTGATGATGGGATCCTGGAGAAATTGAGAGAACTCTTCAAATTTCGTACGCTTTTTTACGTCGATGATACTATAACAGTCGGCCCGACTGTCACTGTGGGTGGGTATGGGTATTAAAGATATAGTTTTATTTTAGAGCCGAAAACTGAAAAGCATAAAATAAAAAAACTTTTCAAATTTTTAGATTTTCGGGAAAAACAACCCCTTGGGGCCCCATCGGCAATGAATTCTGGTTATTAGTATATACTGAAACTTCAAATGGCGAACAAGAGTACCGATTTAGAATTGGTTTCGAGAATTTCAATTGCGTGAGGCGCAAATGAGACCTAAAGAATCTAATATAATTGGTAATATTCGTTGTGTTTTCATGCGATGGCCAAGTCAATCTATTTGTTAAAAACGTACATATTTTTAATATTGGGCATGATTAACTTTTGTTTTAGACAGAAGATCTTTAAGTTACAGACTAAAGATTAACTGGACTTGGTTATTCACATTGGATCTCACCCAACTTATTTACGAATAGAGAGACTGAGCTGCGGCCTGCGAGACCTGGGGTTTTTTACGTGATGTTTTTGATGGCATCCTCAACTTCTTTTTGCTCACACGTGAACGTGTGTTATCTTACAATAATACAAGAGACCCACCCGTAGGGTGTGTTCAGCCGCAGAACTGAACAACTTTTCACTTGGAATATAAGTAGAAATTTGTAAATGTAAGGAAAGACTTTTTTTCATAATTCAACATATTTTCCCACGGGTATGTTGTCAAGTTTCATGGACTAAAACACACCTTACCCACTCTAATACCCTCCGTTATGCCTTATATAGTAGGTATCTATCTAACACCTATTATTTCTATTGGTCCAGTTAATAATCATAAACTGCAAAATGTAACCTTGTAATACTATACCATTTATATAGGATTAAACAAAGTTATTCATGGCAGTTTAGTGTATTCCGCAAACCTGGACGGCGAAATTACAAAATTTCTGAATTTTGTCCACTCACTGACTGACTCACCATCATCAAAAGTATAAGGCACTTCTAGCAGACATAAAGGCTTCAAATTTTGAATATATATAGAGTTCAGTGTCTTATTATGGAAAAATTCAAAAATTTTGTAATTTCGGTCCAGTTTTCTAAATACACTAACTGCATGAATAACTTTGTAATCCTATATAAATGTATAGGATTACAAGGTTACATTTGCAGTTTATGAATTATTACTGGACAATAGAAAATAATAGGTGTAGATAGATACCTACTATATGAGCATAAGGGAGGGGGTATAGAGTGGGTAAGGGTGTGTTTAGTCCATGAAACTGAACAACATACCGTGGGAAAATATGTTGAATTATGAAAAAAAGTCTTTCCTTACATTACAAATTCTACTTATATTCCAAGTGAAAAGTTGTTCAGTTTCCTGGGCTGAACACACCCTTTACGTGTCTCTTGTATTATGTAAAGATAAACTCTACAAAAAGAAGTGAGATGCCATCAAAAACATCCTGTAAAAAACCCAAGTCTCGCAGGCCGCAGCTCAGTCTCTCTATCGTAAAAGTTGTGAGATCCATGTAATACCAGTCAGTAATCTTTTTAGTCTGTTAAAGGATCTTCTGTCTTAAGTTATTACATAAGTATATATCATGCCAATATTAAAAATATGTTACGTTTTTAACAAATAGATTGACTTGGCCATCGCATGAAAAACACAACGAATATTACAATTATATTAGATTCTTTAGTCTATTGCGCCTCACGCAATTGAAATTCTCGAAACCAATTCATAAATCGGTACTCTTGTTCGCCATTGAAGTTTCAGTATATACTAATACCAATCATGCGATGGCCAAGTCGATTATTTGATAAAACGTAACATATTTTTAATATTGGCATGATAATAACTTATGTAATAACTTAAGACAGAAGATCCTTTAAGTACAGACTAAAAAGATTAACTGACTTGGTATTACATGGATCTCACAACTTTTTACGATAGAGAGACTGAGCTGCGGCCTGCGAGACTTGGGTTTTTTACAGGATGTTTTTGATGGCATATTAATTAATTGCAAAATTGTATACTAGTAGCGCCATCTATTAGAAATAATGTGCAACTTAAGAAACTCACACTTGATCATTCCTATTGATGGTACGGAAGCCTTTGTGCGCGAGTCCAACTCGCACTTGGCGGTTTTGTTATTGTTGGGGCCACTGACCATTCTTCAAGCTGTGCGCGTTGTGAGCAGAACACAAACGTCCATACCATAAAGGAAAGTAATATATCGGGTATAGAGAGCCCTCTCACAGATTTTTTTGTAGACTACAAACAATGTCAATTGATTGGACAACTAGCGCCTCTACTAACTTCATCCGCAAACTTTTAATATGTATGTATAGGTATAGCTATCGGTGTGGATATATAGGTTTATGTATAGCTATAGGAAT
Organism: Heliothis virescens; assembly: GCA_002382865.2. Lineage (NCBI taxonomy): Eukaryota > Metazoa > Arthropoda > Insecta > Lepidoptera > Noctuidae > Heliothis > Heliothis virescens. The sequence continues at coordinate 52,237 of NWSH02000522.1, read as the reverse complement.
GAGGTGCATATACTAAACTTCGTCCTACTTAATTTGCTTATTTGTAATTGGATAACAGTGAAACTTTATCATATTACAAATAAGCAAATTAGTAAGGACGAGTTCAGTATGTTGTCACATTAATAACTGTGTATTCAAAGTCGTTTTTAATATTTTTTTACGCATGGAGCGGTCGCCATGTTTGTGATGATCACTTTGAATTTTGACAATCGGAAGTCAATCATTAACTGCGTTGCTATCTTAAATATTATGTAGTTTGATTTCTAGACAAATAGTTAGAAATAATTAAAATACGACTTAAAATAAATTGGTGCTTAAAATCGTATTAATTAATTTAATTTTAGTGACAAATTATATTTGTATCTATAGCGTCGCCACTATGGTGACTTAAAGTATAATTGTTTAAGGATTGAGCTAGTAGATGGCGCTTTTTGGAAAAAAATAGCCACAATCTGTCAATGTATGGAACTGTCCTACCCCTGGTCCATACGTCCATGGGAGTAGGTACCTACACATGGTAGGTAAAGTTCCGTCACGAAACATTGCCCGAGTGGCTGCGTAGAAACAAACTGCGGACTTGTGTGAAGAATATAGTTTAGTCACAGAAATGTATAACAACTTCTTTAAAATATCTATGGTGCCGACCCACCTTATGCTGCTCCAGCCACGCGGGGAATGTATGTCATTGTATTGAATGCGTATATTGAAGGTTTCGGAATGATTTTTAGTGACAAAATAATTTTAATTGCAATTAATAAGTGCGCAATATAACAATTAAAATGTAGGTCTAGAATTGCCTTAGTTTAAATAATTTCTGGTATTATTTAGTTCTGGCAACTATAAAAAATTTGTAGACATTTTTCCTCAGTGTTGCCAAAAGGTTTAATTTGCTACATTTAACGTAAATAACGCCCCGCGTAACATACCAAGTTTTATTTGTAGAGCAATTTTTCGCAACTTTTGAGACCAACGAGCGTCTAAGCAAGATTTTTATTACATAGTTTACAAAGAAGTTAGCAAGCATTTAATTAATATTTGTTACGAGTGCCAATCAAAAAATCGAATGCAACAAATTTATACTGCATTTGATTAGACAGGTAATCGAAGGTAAACTCTTTAAGGACTTTATACTCGAAGTTTTTTTTGCTTGTGCAAAGGGCGGATCTTGTTCGCAAAAAGAAGCAAAATGTATCAGCAGGAAAGGAATCGTAGCTTTTGACTCAAAGGCCCTGGCAACACTGAGTCTCGTATCTGAGTTTCGTAGTAGACAGCAAATCAATGAAAAATCGGAAACGATCAAAGATTCTATAAGCCTGAGAAATAGTTATAACACTTAAAATCCGTGAATTCTATTTCGATAGCCAGTTTACAATGATGCAAACTCTATTTTTGGTAAGTGCTTCAATGATGATTCTAACGTTTTGTGAGCTTAACTCTTGTGGTGACCATGCGTGCCGAGGGCGATGTAAGAGGCTTTAGCCTAACTGTAAATGCTTGTAATCAAATAAGTTTTCACCCACTGCGTGCTTTAAGTGTTTATAAATGCATTACCAACGTTGATTGCGATACTATTTCACGTTTTATGCCTGTGATACAACATGAACCTATCCGCTGAGGCCGTGCAT
>NWSH02000522.1:26442-38407 GCA_002382865.2 Heliothis virescens | reverse complement strand
TAGTTTTTACTAAATGCCTTTGTTACAACTAGAAATAACTAATACTCAAAATTTAATATCAGTTAAAACTAGTTCTTACTAGACAACACGCGTTTGTCCTAAGCGAGTCAGTCAAAACTGTTCTCAGAGTTCATCGTACCTTATTCTTAATTAATGTTCCATCATGCAGCAGGCATGATTTCTGTTACGAATCGCTGTAAATCCGACTCCACGTAGACTTGTCTGCCCTACCCCTAGAGTGTTTTTCAAAATCGCGTAGGCGCGGAGGGGCGAGGCGGGCCGCGAGTTGAGGAGCAGGTGGTTGTAACACTCGCCATCGCGGCTGAGGCTGGCCGGCAGTGCCGGCCAGCAAGCCGAAGCTGCGGTGGTGAGCGTTAAACCTATCTGCGACGATAAACTCGCGTGGGGCCGCCGGAGCCCCGCAGCGCCGGAGCCGTGACAGAAATCATGCCTGCTGCATGATGGAACATTGATTAAGAATAAGATACGATGAACAGTTTTAAAACTAGTTTTAACTGATATTTAATTTTGAGTATTAGTTATTTCTAGTTGTCACAAAGGCATTTAGTAAAAACTAGTTCTAACTAGGGAAAACGCGTTCTATCTTAAAACGGGTTGTAACTGTAACATATATAAATCTAATCCAAAAAAACAATGGACAAGAACGGTGAGGCTGAGTCTCAACAGCGGGAGCTCCTGCAGGCGGCGCTGGCCGAAAAGGCCGAGGAGCTGAAAGCGCTCCAGGTGCTACAGAAAGAAGGAGCAGGATTTTTCACTCCCCGGCAGTCGCCGGCTCGCACTCCCCCGACGACGTCGATAAGCACTCCTGGACTTATCATCGCCGCCAACCCATGGTTTCACCCCTGCCCCGCTCACAATGACGCCCACGAGCCAGGACCCGACATAGAGCAAGGGCGAGAAGAGAACCTTGACGTCACCAGAAGAGGTCCAGGAGGCGGTGCGCCGCCGGGTCATAGCACAACGAAAAGACGTCCCACCGATTTGAGGCCTACTACTGAGTGCGTCACCTTCGGCGGCAGCGACTCAGAGCGCCAGGCGCGACCCACCTTCATAGCCTTAGGTAGTTTAGGGCGGAAAAAAAGGGGCACGAGTACGACCACACGGACTCTGTGTCTTTGGTACTGGAATTTTATTTTTATTTTTGTGTGTGTCGCTTCGCTCAGCATGTAAACGCGTCATCTCTCTCTCTTTGGAACCGTGTCTAACTTACTACTAAGCGACCATGGGCGAGGACAGGCGGACCGAGCAGATGCAAAAGGAGCTACTGGACGCAGCCCTGCAAGAATTCCGGTGTTGCACTCCCCCTAACCTTGGATCGGACCCCCCTGGACAGCTGCTGAACCTCTCACTACCGCCCAAAAACTAATATTACGTCCACGCCAACACCAACACTGGCACTCGGGGGTGTTAGCACCCCCCAAAAAGATTTAAGTGTTGCTTTTGATCATAATAAAGAGAAGTATGGTCGAGCCTCCCCCCTCCTACAGAAGCAGGAAGAAGTGACCCTTCAGTCCAGTAGCCCTGATGCCCTGCCTGACATAAGATAGCTGTGGACGAACTGGGTGGGCTAGCCCACCCCCCGAGTTCGTATCCCAATGAGATTTAAAGGGTAGCTCTTGATCGATATATGGAAATGTATGGTCGAGCCTCCGGCCTCCCACAGGAGCCGGAGGTAGCGACCCTTAAATCTGTTAACCCGGACGCTCGATCTCCGTCTCGCTCGGGACGGGGGGAGGGCGAATGGACTTGTCCGGATTGTGGAAGGTCGTTTAAAACCAAAATAGCGTTGGGCGTGCACAAGCGGCGCGCCCACCCTATGGCGGCTAACGCTGAGGCAGCGCCGCCGCAGGTAATAAAGCGAAGATGGGCCGAGGAAGAGGTGGAACTCCTTGCCCGGACGGAGGCACGTCTGGCTGGTGTTGGAAGTAGCGCCATGAACATGGAATTAATGAAAGAGTTGCCCTCTTTGGGGCGCTCACTAGAAGCGATCAAGGGATACCGGAGGAAGGAGTCCCACAAGAGCCGGGTACAAAGCGTACCTGGCCGATCTGGCTCAGACTCCTCCGGTGTCACCGGGGGAAGCAAATTTGCTAACACGGGCACCCCCACCACCGGCGCTACTGAAGGCACTACGCTGGAGCGTCCTTCCGAAAGGGTGAGGAGCGCCTCTGCAGACGTGCCTGTTTCCGTGATCCTGCAGAGCCCTATAACGCTATAGGACGTGCCAGTCGTCATGGTCTTTGTTACAGTCAGACAAACAAAACGTTGGTCCACCAAGCTGGGGGATTTACCCGTACTCATATGGGCATGCATGTGGGTGACCGCAGTGGGATACTTTTAGTCTCCGAGCAAGGCATTGAATATCCTACTTGGTACTCTGAAATGGCTATACCGCCACCAGTCCATGGGCAGAGCCTCGTCCGTTTTTCAGCAGGGTGCATCACGAGCAGGTGAGGTTGGCAATTAGAGCAAGATGGTGTTGGTTTGTCCCCTTACACCTCGACGTGCCAGACCATGCCAGAATCGTGGAGGATCAGCGAGGAAGACGAGGGTTGCGGCTAGTTGGAGAGGGAAGGCGCAGTAGAAGCGTAAACGAGATACACCGGCGATGGCTCAAGCTGCATCAGCCAGATTGTCTACTCGAAAGCAGCTTAGAGTATGCGAGGGTGCAAGAACTTTATAAAACCTGCAGACCCAGGGCATCTGCGGAAGTCATCGATGGTCATAGCCGGGGGATAAGGCACAGTCTTGCGGAACTCTGAATGCTTGGAATAGAGTGCATTTTGCAACTCAAGCAGAAATATTCAGCGCATGGATGGTGGCGGGCGAGGTCTCTGAAAGGCTTAAGGGCTGCCGGACGGTCTTAGTGCCCAGGCTGGAGGCATGCTATACTCCCGATCTATGACATCGCGGTATATATATTTCCGTTTCTATTAAATAAAAAAAATATTAGTGTAGGTAATAATTAATGTTAATGATTGTGTTTGCATGTCTGCATGAACCAATTTTGCATGATATGCACATATTCAAAGTTAGTTTAGACTATGCACTTAAGTGACACCACATTATTAACTTGAAAATTTGCATGGCATGAGCCTGATTATGTCGATGTATACTTTACTGTTATGACATATTGTTAACACATACGTATTTTGTAAATAAATAGATTTTAATTTCGATTTATCTGCGCAGACGGCACACTCGAGACATCGGCTGTGTTGGACGCATGCCTGGGACTGGGAGACTGCAGGTAGAAGTTGCGGGAATGCCTTGTGGCTGATACTATGTTGCAGGCGCACTGGCTCCTGAGGAAAAGAAGCTTGCCTAAGGGATTCTGCAAGTAAGTTATTTGCCACGTCTGAGACTTTGTTGGACGTGGAGCCCGCAGCGGTCCTGCAAGAGTTGGACAGGGACTTCGTCAGCGAGTTCCGTTGCCGCCTTTGCCCACTTGGAAATTGACGATGTTAGCAACCCATCCGAAGGGAGTCAACTGTGGTCTGAGCATATTTCGGCTTTTGCTTACGCGGACGCTTGCAGGATCGAAGATTGAGATGCAATCTTCCAGTGTTTGCCACACAAGTATGACGTTGGGACTTCGTTAGCCACACGAAAAGTGCTGTTTTGTTGATGGTGCCAGATGAGAACAAGAAGAAGCAAGAAGATGCACTACCTGACTGATCGCACCTTTAAGGTGGGGAAGAGATTATTAAGGCAAGCAAGGAAGAGAAAGAACAAGTGGAAGTGCCATTGTACTTGTACAGTACGAGAACCAGTGTCGCCAAATTCACACATTTCTAGATTTAAAACAAAGGAATGCACGTTTAAATTCATCTAAGCGCCAACGCACGTTAACTTGTTCTTTCTCTTCCGTGGTGGCAAGTGAACTGCGTGGAATGATGGCGATTTCTATGGTTGGACTTTAAGGCGTCTCGATGCGTGACGTTAGAGTGTGATATCAAAAATGCCTCGAATAACATCCGCAAGCACCCCCTGAACCGCTGCAGCGACTTGAAATCTTCAGGGGGCTCATATTACTTTCGGTGAGAAGACTTCAGTAGAACCCTCCCGCTGTTTGTGCAGCATGTCAAACTTGTGTCAAATGTGTACTGACTAAAACCCACTGTTTTAAAACCCGTCGAGTACCTGATTTAGCGTTTCCTGCACGGTCTGGTTCTAGGAAACATTACGAATGAGAGAGAGGGGTTAAAAATTATCGACGTCCAGATCCAGAGTCTAGTGAGGAACAGATGAGGCTCCCAAAGGACCTGAATACTTCCACGAAGCGTTCGAGGATGGAAGCCTGGCGATGGCCGATAGGTTCCTTAAGAAACCGAGGTGGACAACAGGCAATTCTTCAAGTTCGGCATGGAAAATCTTGTCTGAGGAGTGGACGGTCGCGATGTATTGGCGTGAAGCCCTGCATGTGTGCGTGGATGGCTTCAAATTGTGTCACTGCGGGTGCCCGGACTACTAAGTGCAAGCGGGAACTTACCATGCAGCATACCGGTTGAGACTTCGTCCAGTTCGTGGATATTTGTTAGCGCACGCGCTCACAGCTAGGGTGCGCGATTCGCGTGGGCGCAGGTAGGGTATGTTGTCGGAGTTGAACTGCCATACAGATTGCATGGTTAGGTTCACGCACGATCACGGCGGCCGTATTGAACGCCATAATTGGTGGACGTCGTCAGCTCTACATGGCTGAACAACCGCGTTGAAGGAGCCTCACATTAGGACATCATTGGGCCCAAGAACGCCTCTCCCCATTCACCAAAACTGACAGCGAGCAATACCAACGACGTTCTTATGCTAGCCAGTAAATCCGTGCCGTTTCATATTGTATGCTCCTCTAGACCAGCAGTGGCAAGCTACCCGGCGGAAGATTAGTAGGAGCACATGAAGACGGCTGATGAGCCAATAGACTTCGCGCTGTCATTCTAAAGTAGGTCTTTTCATCAGAAGCACGTGTACAGCAGCGGCTGCGATCTATCCTGCTGAATTGAGGGTACAAATTTACTGAGTAGTATTTCTATACTTGGTACAGAGTGGTGCTTTTCGTCGCCAGTCTCCGTCGGGCGCAGACGTGCGAAACTTTCTCTCCGGTTCCGCGATTTTTATTGCGCAGCAAACTCGTTCCCTCTTAAAGTTTGTGTTGTTTCTGAGTGAGACGCGAAACGGCGTGTTGGTGTTATAATGGATGCGCAGGTAGTGTCTAGACAACGGCCTCTTTACTAACTACTTAGTATGAATATCACGTTGAGCTGGTTGAGGTGGCTGTCCTGATAAATCTGCCTTGTAAACAGAGTGTCCGTATGACCTATATTTTATCCTGACGTGGTTGTGTGAGGTTCTCACAAGTTCAGGTGACAAGGTTCAAATATCCGGGCTCCTGTGGTCCAGGCCGACCTTTCACGAGTTCCCTTGCATGTCTTCCTCAATATGTGTATCATATTACATCCTGGACTAACATCCCACCGACGCAATGTCGTTCACTTGGTAGCGGTGTGGGTCAGTGGTAGTCCCGCCACAACAATACATGATGATTACGATAGTAGTTACTTTTGACGGCAGCTGACCAGGCATTTGGCTATTCCACATAAAGAAGAACGGGTTCATTTGTTTATTCAGCGTTGAAGACGGTGTCGTTACTTTACCCTCATGCGCGTTATATCAAATAGGTTCACCTTGATCTAGGACTATCCGGTACTACTTCGTTCTCCATTTGCGCTGTATGCCAAGTTTGAGAGTGACGCATGGAACACATGAATTAACTTGTAGAGGTAAACAAAGGATCTAAAATAAAACAAGCGTTGGTAAGGCTATGGGAAGGTGCAGGGAGTATCCCCACTTGTACTTGGAGTCATCACAGTAACGTATTTTTAATTCCTATTGTAAATACTGGTGAGTTAGCGGAAAATAGCCAAATGCCTCGTCATGATCGATGCATAGGAGAAGAAAATTCTGGATACTACTCGATATAATTAATACTAGCTGAATCCCGCGATTCCACCCGCGTGCCGAGGGAACTATTTCCCGCACCTAGATAAAAGTGAAATCTGAAACCTGTGAATTCTTAGCTTTCCTGCAACCCCACAGCTATAATTTGATAGGCAGCGAACAGTGGACACACAAAATAGGCTTATGCAAACTTTTTGCTACACGTAATATCCGCACTGACTTATTGCCTGTATGGCAGTTTATTTGTATGCGTAATGTAAGTCTTACCACAGCAATCCATAATGATTACAATGGTAGTGAATGTGAAGATTATACTTTTGTAGAGACGCCAGCACATCAACCTACTTCAATCTGTCAAATTTCTTCAATAGATTTTCAACTTTACTACGATAGTGGACAGATTCGGGTAGGTAGACCTGCTGTCTGTATAGTAGGCATATTTAGTTGAACAATATTTATTTTGTAGTATATTTGTAAATAATATTTAGTTATATCGTAATGTAAATTTTGCCACAGCAATCCATAATGATTACGATGGTAGTCATATATGACGATTACACCTTTGTACAAACGACAGCAGGTCAACCTACGCCAATCTGCCAGATTTTACCAATCGAACTTTAACCTTCAACTATTGTGATAAGGTTGAAAATCTATTGAAGAAATTTTACAGATTGTGGTAGGTTGATGTGCTGGCGGGTGTACAATATGCATATTTAGTTGAATAATATTCCTTTTGTAACATATTTGTACATATTTACTTGTAGTTTACTTGTACTTTTAGCTTTTCTTTTTTTCTTAATATATTGTATTTTATAATTAATTAAACCATTGCATTAGCTTCACTTGCATTATATAACTTTCTCGGGGATAGCTTGCGCCTACACGTAATGTAAGAAAACTATTGTAAACACGTGTTTTTTAAAAGCGTATCCATAGAGTTTCTTGCCGGTTCTTCTCCATGAGACCCACTTCTTGGAACCGTGCAACTAGCTTGACGTTTCATAAGAGCTGTTAAAGGCCTATTTGAATTAAAAAAAAATTATTTGATTTGATTTGTAGTGTAGATAATTATTGTACGTATTTCTTTTATTTAATTTCTGCTTCTATATTTTTATTTATCATGTTACGCTTTATAGAACGTAGTTATACTGTAAATAGTAGTATTTGTTAAAAATCATGTATTTCTCTTGTAAAATGTTGCTATAGTTATTTAATAGACTATTGTAATTTTTTAGTTATTACCGAATTCAATAAATTTTCTGTAAACCTGTAGTTATTGTTTTATTTATCATCTGCCTAGCCTTTTCCCAACTATTTTGGGGTCGGCTTCCAGTCAAACCGGATGCAGCTGAGAACCAGTGTTTTACATGGAGCGACTGCCTATCTGACCTCCACAACCCAGTTCCTGGCAATCTGGCACCCCTTGGTAAGACTGGTTGTCAGACTTTCTGGCTTCTGACTACCCGTAACGACTGCCAAAGATGTTATTGTTTTATTTATATGTTTCTTATATTACATTGTAAATTAGTTAGTATGTTGAATATTACTTAGTTTTGTGTACCAACAATTTTGTATTGCTTTAAGTTTCATTACAATATTTGCCCTAGTTTGAAAGATTCAAGATAAAGTTCTAACTGATAGATAATGCCATAGTTTTTTTACTTTTCTATGGCATTACACATAACTGACAGATAATGACATAGATTTTTTACTTTTCTATGGCATTACACATAACTGACAGATAATGACATAGATTTTTTACTTTTCTATGGCATTACACATAACTGACAGATAATGACATAGATTTTTTACTTTTCTATGGCATTACACATAACTCACAGATAATGACATAGATTTTTTACTTTTCTATGGCATTACACATAATGACAGATAATGACATAGATTTTTTACTTTTCTATGGCATTTCACATAATGACAGATAATGACATAGATTTTTTACTTTTCTATGGCATTACACATAATGACAGATAATGACATAGATTTTTTACTTTTCTATGGCATTACCTGTCAGATAGCAGTCTAGAACTTTATCTGGAACCTGTGGAAGTGGCCTTTAATGTAATATGTTAATTTTTCTTTGACATATCTTAGAAAAGCTGATTTGCAATATCATTTTTCAATTCCAAAGTTGAGCGAGATAAAATTATGTATAACCTGTTTATGATATATAGTTTAGTAGCATAGTAGTATACCTTGGCTTCGCCTGCTCATAGTACCTATTTAGCCCTGCCTGAAGTTTCCTCCTAGTACAACACGAGATCTGCACGGTTTAAAGGCAAGTACTGCTACAATAATTATTGTTATTAGCATGCTTTTAGGGTTCCGTATCCAAAGGGACCGTAATACTAAGACTTCGCTGTCGGTCCGTCTGTCGCCAGGCTGTATCTCATGCACCATGATATGTAGAGAACTGAAATTCAACTGAATTGAAGTGAAACTGAATTTACAGTTGATGTATTATTGTTGTCACTATAACAGCCAACAATTCTATGAAAACTAGAATAAAATACATATATTTTTTATATATTGTGCGAGTCCGACTTGTAATTACCCGGTTTTAATTAATTTAAACCGCTCAATAATTAGGGTCTTACTACAAAAAATAAACACACGTTCAACACATGATTTAGAATATTCTCCATACAAAATTTTCTAAAACAAGTTGAACGTGTGTTTGTCCTGTAATGTTTAACTCATTTCAGAAGCCGACAGCATTTTACTTGAGGACTCATCAGGTCAACGACTGACTATGTAACGTGGTACGAGGCACCAGAGTTTCTGCTGCCGGGTGACCTGCAACAGGCGATGGGACGCCGCATCCAGGTCAAGGCAAATAGGTGCTCCGAGTCAATACTGCACCTTATAGACCATGAGATGAAATGGTATTCGCCTTATATAAAGTTGCCAGCTTGCTCCAACGCTTTCACCCGCGTCCCGTGGGAACTACTCCGCGCACCCGGTTAAAAAGTATCCTATAGCCTTCCTCGATAAATGGGTTATCTAAGAATGAAAGAATTTTTCAAATCAGACCAGTTCCTGAGATTAGCGCGTTCAAATAAACAAACTCTTCAACTTTATAATCTACTAACCGTTTTCCAGTGGTTTCACTCGCGTTCCGTAGGAAATACTGCCCGTGCCCGGATAAAATTATATCCTATAGCACTCACGAATAATGTAGCTTTCGAACGGTGAAATAATTTTTAAAATGGGTTCTTTACTTCCAGAGATAACCCTGCTTACTCCTACTATAACAATGCGCTTTTGCTTACCCTTGTAGCGGTACTACTACCCACACCGCTACCAACACATCGGAAGACGCACCATCCTGCATCGCGCAAGCAGTGTTCGCGCGCAACTTGAACAATGAACATATATAGATCACCCCGACAACAACTGTCAGGCAGTAGCCCACCGGACACAACACCCGTCCGGTCGGAGGAACCTCCCTTTACCTCCGGGGTGGGGTATGATGAGCTTCACTCGCTGCTCTCATACCTCCACACCCTGAAGCTAAAATAGTACAAGGTAAAGCATCAATGCCTTATTTATTTTCTTTATTTTTTCAGACTGCTGATGGCGTCTACAAACCACTGGCAGCGCATTGGCTTCAGAAGAATAACACGGGGTTTAACAAGCAGTGGAGCATTTGTTGATGTGTTTGTGTGAGAGTCTTATTAAAATTGTGTGTATCTTTAGTTAAGTGCCTACTCAAATGAAGCTTAGTTGGATAAAGAGTGGAATAAGTAGTTATAGTTATTTATCACTAGCCGTTTTCCCGCGGTTTCACTCACATCCCGTGGGAATTACTGCCCGCACCCGGATAAAATATAGCCTATGTCCTTTCTCAAGTTCCAAACTATGTCTGTACCAAATTTCACACAAATCGGTTCAGTAGTTTAGGCGTGAAGAAAAGACAGACAGACAGACAGAGTTACTTTCGCATTTATAATATTAAGTTTGGATTTATCTGTGAAATGTAAATAAAATTCTGTTAATTAATTCCTACCAATTCTTTAATGTTTTTGTTAATAAGTTGTATGTAAAGTTACCGACCTTAGCAGGTCAACATACCCGAATTAATCAGATATTACCAGTCGAACATTAACCTACCACTATTGTGATAAGGTTGAAAATCTATTTAAGAAATTTGACAGATTGAGGTGGGTTGATGTGCTAGCTATATTTTTAAAGCTGCCAGAGCTGCAATACTGGTTTCTTATGTATTTACATAAAATCATTTTCGAAATTGATTCAATGTAGTCGCGGCACGTGCGGTCGGCAGTTGCAGTCGGCAGCTAGCATTCATAATCTATCTCTTTATAGAAGCACTAGCTTCCGCCAGCGGTTGCACCCGCTTCCCGAGGGAACTACTTCTCGTACCCGTATATCCATCCAAAATCGTTGTATAGAATAATAATATGTATTAGTTTAACGAAATAAATATAATTTCATCCAAAACTTTGTTTATTTCTTGCTTTATTGCCCTAATTGTGAATATTGAAGTGTAGGGGCACATGTAAGTATGTATGGCGGAGTGAATTCTTCAAATTTACGCCGAATGCTGTTTCACTCATCTTTTGAAGCAGCAACCGGAGGAAGAAATTAATTAGCGATTTAACCCAACCACTAATACCTAAACTAGCATCATCAAAATACGTTCAATCGTTTTGCTTGAAAGAGCATTTATCCACTCTAATTACCTACCGTCATCATCTTAGACTACCCAACTGTGTTGGGTTCGGTTTCCCATCTAACTGGACAGCTGAGTAGTATTTGAGTTTGTCAATAGGTGGCGCTGTTTGCAATTCTGAGTTTTTGTTGCTTGTATGGTCAAAGAAAGGTTACCATCAGACTATAAAAGCCCACCAATATTTTTCATCAGTCTTTTTATCGTCCCACTGCTGGGCATAGGCGTGTCACACAGAGAAGGATTGAGCGTTAATCACCACGCTTGCTCATGCGGTTGGTAATTTCAGACTTTATAGTCCAGGTTTCCTCGAAATGTTTTCCTTCACCTTTACACTAAGTAATATGCTGAATTTTAATTATTTTAACAACGACTGCTAGTATGGTGTGGTGTAGTGACAGAACAGAAATTATTCACAACTATCCACAAAATTTCAGGCTGCTTTACATAATTTGCAGCAAATAAGATTTTAGGTTTCATTAAATTAGAATTGAAGTTCTAAATGCCAGTGAATTATTTATTTGCTTGAAATATGGTTACAATTACTTTAAAAATAGGTGTAGTTAACGTTGTAGATATAATTAACGTCAGTTTAATTTTCCGCAAAATCTGCTAACTTGCACTTTATTGCTAAGATTTTATTGTAAGGCCTGAAAAACGAGCATAACTTGCTGGAAAAACAAAATATATCAAACTATATATTTATAATTAACAAATCCAGAAGCAACATATTGAACGTAAGTTTACGGAATATGGTAGCTCCTTGATAATGTGGCGCAAAATTCAGTGGGTAATTCGCGCCACAAAGTCTGGCCCGAACTGAAAATTTGAGAACTATACCATTTTTAGGGTTCCGTAGCCGAATGGCAAAAAACGGAACCCTTATAGATTCGTCATGTCTGTCTGTCTGTCTGTCTGTCTGTCTGTCTGTCTGTCTGTCTGTCTGTCTGTCTGTCTGTCTGTCTGTCCGTATGTCACAGCCAGTTTATTCCGAAACTATTAAGACTACACCATTCAAACTCGGTAGGTAGATGTATTATGTTAACCGCTTTACGATTTTTATACCAAAAAAAAAAAATAATAATATTAGAAGGGGGCTCCCCATACATGGAACTGAAACAAAAAAAAATAGGTCTTTAATAAAAAATAAGTTCAAAAACTAAAACCCGACTACTGAAATATCGCGCTCTAAAAAGCAAAAAACAAGATAATATGCATTAATGTGTTACATAAAATACTAATCATAAGGATGTTAAGATAGTAGCCGTAGTCGTATGC
>NWSH02000522.1:0-13179 GCA_002382865.2 Heliothis virescens | reverse complement strand
TATAAATCGAGAGAACTCTTCAAATTATACGCTTTTTGTTACGTCGATGACATTATTTACCGGAGCGACTGTCTACTGTGGAGTGGTGTGGTAATTGGGTATTGAAGATATTATAGTTTTAGATCCGAAAGCTTGAAACAGCATAAAATTAAAAAAACTTTTTACAAAAAAACAAACAACGACTTCAGCAAAAAAACACTGAAAGAGATGATAAAAAAATAATAACGTTTACATGGCTCTACAAGTCGGTGGCAAATAAACACAATCAACAGAACTGCGACACCGACTTCTCTAGAAGCCATGTGAAAAGTTTTTATTTTTATCTCTTTCAGTGTTTTTTTGTAAGTCGTTTTGGTTTTTTTGTAAAAAGTTTTTTGGAGGGATCAGATTGTTGCTGGTCCTCTTTTAATTTCGCTATTTTTTTTTTTATCTTCCTTCATTTCTATAAATGTGTGTTAGGATTTAGTTCTGGATTGAATGCGAATCTATTGGCAGGAACGACTGTTACTTGTGAGAGTGACGGCCAAGAGAAGAGAATGAAGCAAGAAAACATGTGCGCCGACCCCAAAATAGATTTGGGATAAGGGCAGGGAGAAGAGGGATTTTAGTTCTGATAGTTATATTTCTTCGTTTCTCCATGAATATACAGCATACAGCTGCCTTTATAAACATTATTCTGGATCATCAAAAAAAACTGAAACGTTTCAACGAATTACCGTGGTGTTGCTTTTCGTTCGTATGAACTCCTTAGATCGTCGTGTTCAATGGCCCAGTCCTAGATACCAATCATTTCATCAGTTCATAGGTGTTTGTAATTGATTTGGCTTTCCGTTTTACATTTATGTTTTTGTGTGAGATTCATTACCTTTTGTTAAAGAAATTCTAGGCACTTAGGCAGGTATTAGATTTTTTTTCTTGCGTTTCCGCTGCTATAGTTTTCGTTTTGGATATCGTCTTCATTCTCATTGGAATTTCGAGATACAGTGCGGCATTTTGCCCATTCATTATCTGCCTACCTATTTTAACCCGCTTCTGTTACAGTTAATTAGCTAAATCTGGACCATAGCTTACCGTCTCAGACTGTTATATTCTACTATAGAACTCTCCTGCTGCAGTTAATTTGGCTAGGATCCAACAGTGATCAGGGTACTCCGTCTTGTTTAGGTTTTTGACTCCTACAGATGCAACGTTAGGCCTTTCTTCTTAAGATCGACTTCCCAAAAAGGAGGAGTTCTCAATTCGACCGTATCGTTTTTGTTTTTTTTTTTTTTTTTTGTTTTTTTTTTTTTTTTTTTTTTTTTTATGTATGTGATCACCCGATTACTCGAACGATGGCTGACCCAGGTATATTCAAAATTCTTTTCTTTGTTTGAAAGGTTTCTTACAGCAGGTGAACTGGTTCCCATGGTAAGTGAGACCAGGATCTGCATGGATGGGAATCCTGAGAAAATTGACATTCTTTTATGTAAACTCTTTCAAATTATCGTACGCTTGTTTTACGTCGTCCATGATACTATAACAGTGCGGCCCGACTGTCACTGTGGGTGGGTATGGGTTATGTTATAAAAGATATACTCCTCTGAGAGGCCGAAAACTGAAAAGTCATAAAAAAAAAAACTGTTACAAAAAAAAACAAAAACCGACTTCACAAAAAAACCAGCTCGAAAGGGATAAAAAAATAAAAGACTTTTTCACTATTGGCCATCAGAAGTCGGTGGCTCTCAAATAAACACATTCCAGACCTGCAACCACCAGACTTCCTAAGCCATGATCGAAAACCGCCAGTTTTATATTTTTAATATCACCGCGTGTGTCTAGTGTTTTGTCTATTTTTTTTTGCTGGAAAAAATACAATCACATCCCCTCACGCGTTACTATAACTCCATATAAAAGTCTCACTTTTGGATGTACATGCGTAATGCCCCTTGTCTTCGGGGGGACGGGAGAGGGGTATGTGGGACTCCCGGAAACAATCTTTCCCGTTACACCCACTAAAAATACGGCCACCCCATTGCCAGCGGCATCCTACCGACCCTCGACCCTCGTTAGTGGGTTGGATGCCCTTGGGAGTCACATAGTCCCCCGTTCACAGGCCATCCACCCGACTCCCTCACCAGGAGGTGAAGCCTGTCCTCTGCTAACTATGCAAGTGCCTATGTCGAGATAAGAGCGCGTGTCACCAGAATTAAGTTCCCTTGTGAAATAATATATATTAGAATGGTAATTTGCGTATGCCAAGCCACACGGTGAACCCGCATTCGTTAATAATATCTAGGAACTTCATCTTGACACCGTTCTTCTATGTTCGTAAGTTAAATTATTAAAAGTTAATAATAATTTTAACGTGCACTATTTGTTTCTATCGACAGTTTATTTTCTCTATGACGCAATAAGCCCTTTACCGACCCTTTACTAACATCTATTTCCTAGGAAACATAACCCGCGCTCCATATTAACAACGCTTTTTTTATTTAGGGGTCACCCACGTTTGTTTATGTTCGATGCGTCAAATTCTAGTAAGTGTGAAATTCACCCTCTTTTCCCGCATCCGATGACTTGAAATTTGGTATACGCCCTTGATTTTCTGGTAGGACCCAATACAATTATTGTAATATTCAATAACTAGCTTCCGCCAGCGGTTTCGACCGCTTTTCCCGTGGGAACTACTGCGCGCTCCCCGGATTTTATAAAGTAGCCTATTTAACTTCACTCGATTCAATGGGTTATCTAACACTGAAAGAATTTTTCAAAATCGACCAGTAGTTTCCCTGAGATATAGGCGCGGTTTCAAACAAAACAAACCTTCAGGCATTTTGTACTATAAGATAGATTATTGTGCACTCCAAAGATGGCCGCCCGCTACAATATGGCGGAACAAACTTACTTTTTTCTTTATTCCCATCAACTATGGATACAAATGAAAGGGCTTGTTAAGTAAAATACAGTGCCAGCTATACAAAATCAAATCCAAGAATGGCCGCCTCTACAATAACGCGACATCATTTACTTCTTTTTTTAATTTAATCCCATCAAATATGATTCGAATTGAAAGGGCTTGTTAAGTAGAATTACAGCTGGCAGTATTACATAAAACTAAAAAACTTAAAAATAAAAAAAGGTAAAACAAAACTGGGGTGAAGTTAAACGGTTTTATAAGCTACTTCTAAATGTTGCAGATCAATGTACAATAACATAGAAATAAAAACAAAAATTAACAACATATGCATGATTACACTAAAAATATTAAAATCGCTGCGGGGCACACATTTTAAAACTGACGACTTATAAAACTCTCTGCACGTGCCCCCACGAGAGTTCTTTTTAGATCGTAATCAATGCCACTTATGTTGGTCACTCCACTCCCCCACTTTTTTGCTTAGTCATATATATATTTAGCCTCTTTAGCGATATACACAAGACCTCTCATCTGCAAACATTTTTGGCGTGTTTTACCTATCTGCCTTCTATACTTAAAAAAGTTTTTTTTACCTTTTTTGACGTGCGTGATAACGTTTTAATTCCATGCTCAGTGAGTGCACCCGCCGAACCCCATGAATACTCGCGCGTGCGTGCCTTTTTCAATCACTTCTTTTGCCCCTCGCCTTGTATTAAATGATATGAGGAGCAGTGTATTTCATCGATGTGCCCCACGATTTTATTTTAGTGTAATCAATGCATATGTTTAATTTTTTTTTATTTTTTAGCTTTTTGTACATTGATCTGCAACATTTTGCTGTTTACCATAAAACCGTTTAACTTAAAAAGTTTTTTTTACCTTTTTTGATCGTGATAACGTTTTCTAATCCAGCGGTTAGTGATGAATCATCCTCGTTCTTTTTCATCACTTCCTTTGCTCGCTTGTTTAAATGTTGGACAGTGTATTTCATCGATTGCATTCAATTTAATTTCTGGTGTGAACATAAATGCAAAACATTAAATAACTGAATGGGTATTCGTAAGCGGTGCCCATGGTTCTGTGTTGCTCGGGAGCGTTTCATACGTAGGTATACGACTGGCATACGACTACGACTACTAGCTTCACATCATTATGATTTTATGTAACACATTAATGCATATTATCTTGTTTTGTACTTTTTAGAGCGCGATATTTCAGTAGTCGGGTTTTAGTTTTTTAACTTATTTTTTATTTTAATAATTTTGGAGACTTGGCAATCTTTCCAATTCCTGTAGAGCTCGTGAATCATGAGGGCACTTTAGTAATTTGTTATGATCCAAGGCACACATAAATAAACCATCTATAGACCTGAGCCTACTGAGGGCTACATATGCCTGGCCCTTAGCAAAAAGTGACTTCCCTAAATCAATAACGGCTCTATCTAAGGTACATCCTTGTAATTTATGTACAGTTACTGGCCAAGTTAGTATTATTGGCAACATTTTACGTTGAATTCCGCTTCTCCGTAATACCACAGAATAAGGGTGTACCAGTAATGAAGCTAAGCCTTGTTGTCAAAATAATGACGTAAACACCATCGAAACCGTAGGGTTGTCACTTGGAAGTATTGACGTTAAATGTCTGTCAAACTTTAGTTCCTAATTTGGCCAAATGCTAGCTGGCGCGGTAGCTCTTGACGCGACAGTCAGTACTGACAGCACTGGTAAAGGTACATAAATGCTCGTCAATGCGCATGCGTGTGTGAGTGTGACATTACGAACGTTAGTAGGTAGCTTCACAACTGTTCTACATATATTTAAACTGTGGTAATACGTCGAATTCGGTCAAACATGGTTCTATTCTCACAAGCCCATCTGAAGAATTAGCCTTTATTGTGGTTTATCAAATTTTATGAGAACTGCATCTGGCAGCTCTCCGGGTTCCAGTTGATCACGCCTGAGAGCATTTAAAAAAAGCCCTTTAATTTGATACCAAACTCTGTATTTCAGTGAGATGTTTTTATTCTCCAGAGGGCGCCTCATACAATATTTCCCTACAATTTGTATATTTTTGAAATGTGCTAATTAAGCCCTTTCTTTTGATTATGCAACACGGTAACTTATGATGAAATTTGTTTTTAAGTTGACTTCTCAATGTTCTATAGAGGGCGCTACAAGAATATTTTTGTAATTTTACATAGCCTATAACCAGCGGTCGATTAAGACGCTTCTAATGATAAATTCATCATTCATTCATTCATTCATTCATTCTCATTTGTTAAATTACAATAAGTAGTTTAGCAGTTATGAGGGAACCGATGAACATACATACAAACAGGTCAAAATCGTAACCCTCCTTTTCGCTTCGCCGTAGTCGGATAAAAAGTGGCAGCAAATGGTTAGTTTAATATTACACTTGGCGCTGGCCAGCCAGTTGCTTGAAATCTGCCGCTTATCTAGATTTGTTATGTGGGTTATTAAATAGTTTTCTTTGGTCGAGGTCACAAATTGCTACACCATCCAAGGTTTTCACTCTACTTTAGGCTACATAGGCTTGGCCTTTTGCGAAAGTACTTTTTCCCAAGTAAACAACAGCTTTTTCAACTGTCTTCCCTTGCAACTTATGTGCTGTAACCGCCCAACATAAAATGATAGGAAACATTGTTCTTTCAATATTTCCATATACTCTAGGACCTTGAAAAGTTACATTATGTGGCCTTATCAGAACCCACCCATTCTCGTCAACGCAACGGCGGTCGATAGTAGCATCATCAAATTTAATTGATTTTTGAAGTTTTTGGAATGTCTCTATCTTTCAGTTGGTCACGGCGAAGTCCATTCCATGTTTTTTTTTTTTTTTTTTTTTAATAACGCCCATACTGTCATTGACTAACTCTTCAGAAACGTTTAAATTTACTCTCAACACGACCCTTGCCCCGATTGCAAGTTTGATTGTACTTAGCAACCCCCCTGGACAGTTGGGTATGAAATTTAAATTAGGTTTTTGCCCATATGTAACTTGCAGGTTCTTTCGATTCATCGAGAGCTGACAGTGAGGCAAATGGGATCGGATTGTTCTGGTCCTCCTAATTTATTAAATTGTTCGTTTTCAATTTTTATGTTTTCCTTCATTACTATAAATTTGTCCTTAAGGTTTAGTTCTGGATTCGTTAACTCTTCTTCGTTTCGCCATGGAATATATAGCACAAGCTGCACTCTATAAAAATTATCTGGATCATCAAAAAAACTGAAACGTCTGAAACTAATTATCTGTGGTATTGCTTTTCATCGTATGAATCCTAGATTGTCTTGTAATGGCCGCCACTTACCAATCATTTTCATCAGTTTGCTTTTGAGAACAATTACTATCTAGTCTATTATTTGGTTGTGTTACTAGTATACGTGGGTGATGTTTCGAATAAACGTAATAGGCTGCGAAGCTAAACCAATAACTTCTAATGCCTCAGGTCGTTTTGCGTAATAATCGATGAAACTATTTTGAAAACGTTTCCAATTTCTTGCATGCTCTTTGAAATATGTACGCTTTCTTGTGGCAAACTAGTGTTTAGATATATTTCTGCTTCACTAACTCGTGACAACTAGATATACACTATATCGCCTTGTGGAGGTATGAGAGTAGAGAGTAAAGCTCATCATACCTCACGCCGGAGGTAAAGGGAGGATCCTCCGACCGGACGGGTGTTTTGTCCGGTGGGCTACTGCCCGACAGTTGTTGTCGGGGTGTTCTATATGTATCCAAGTTGCGCGCGAACACTGCTTGCGCGATGCAGGATAGTTCTTCCAATGTGTAGGTAGCGGTGTAGGTAGTTGTACCGCTACAGCCTCTTGCGCAGAAATTTCACCGGCATTCAGGAATACATTTGAGATACTACGCAGAGACACCTTTGCACTTCTCTTTATATTCTTAGCCTCTTCTACAGTATCTCGAAGCAAACGTGACATTCATTTGTCGGCTTTATTTACACAGGGTTACCCTCGAAGTTGTTAGTTGATACAAAATTTAAAAAATGCTTTTACTTTTGAAAAATGTATTTGGTAATAAAAAAAACTTTTTTTTGTGAAGTCGGGTTTTGTTTTTTGTATTTTTTTTTTATTTTATTCTTTTCAGTTTTCGGGTCTAAAACTATAATATCTTTAATACCCATACCCACCCACAGTGACAGTCTAGCGACTTTACTTGTTTCCGATGGAGGCGAGAGTTTGGGAAATTCCTGTGCCAGTTACCGGGATTATAAACAATCCACTTAGGTTTTCGCTCTAAAACATGCCACGTAAAGCATGGATCTTTTAAAGTTAGAACTTTAATGGACCACAACTTTATCCATCGTAGCTCCTTGGCTTTTATGAACTGTTATCGCCTCAGCCGGAACTAAATAGAACAGCGTTCGGCGAATTTGCAGATTCGATGCCTTCCACTTCTTTATAATGTAAGAAACACATTCTAAAGGAGTCCAGATCTTTTGTAGCCTCCTTGGAATAGATCTTCTATTTTGGCCGCTTTTATGTCATCCAGTTCTAACCACAGTCTTAGTGGTCTTCTTTCCCCCGTTGTTTTATTTACACCATAGGCAATGGTTCTCAGTTTCCCAGTAGTCCCGCCATCTTCTGTATCCACGTTTACAGTTATCATGTACCTAGCTGATATTTTCAGATTTAATTGCTTAGGTAATCCATAAGTCACATCGGTAGGCAAAGATAAAATTGTTTTTATTAAGGCGCGAGTTTTAGCCGATGGACTGGGTTCTCCGAAAACTTATTTTTCTCAGATTTTGTTATGGATGTAATACTCTTTTTATGCCTCAAACGTCCACAACAGTGACATAGGTTAGAATGCCCTTCTTGTACTGCCGAAATATATTCTTGGCTAACTGCTTCCCAGTTAGACATAAAACTTTCTTTACTCGAGACGAGCAACGCGATGTGCCTGCCTGTCTCGTGTTTGCTCAGCTACACGATATTCAGGCTCGAGACGAGCTGCTGTATCTTTTTGCTGTGATAACTTTGACCGCTTTTTAATCTTTTTGAGTTTGCGATCTGTCCCTTTCCATTTCCTTTAATCTGATTTCTGGATTGTTTCTCAATGCTCTTTTATGTTCAGTTTTAGTTATGCTTTTTTTAATTCTGTACTACAAAAATGTTACGCTTAGGATTCCCCCGTGGCTTCCTCGGAATAGATGGAAACTGTATCGGCTCTCTACTATCTAGAATGCGCTAAAAATGGGGACGCATTTCGGTTATGATGAAATTTTCGGGTTACGTTTTAATGCAAGTGATGTGGCAAAGATAATAGCAAAGACACAGCCATAGTCATAATTATTGACGGCTTCTGATAAAATGAATACATTGATATTTTAATATGAGTGTCACTGAAGATTTTCTTTTTGTTTTCAATTATTTTCCTAGCTGGTGGCTAGATGGCGCTGGACTTGGTAGGTTCCTGCAATGAAAGATTTTTTTATTAATACTGCGCAAATCTCCAATAAGGGTCACGTCCAATCCAACAAAAGCTCTTGCAAACAAGCCGGTTATTTGTTTCAAACGTTCATTAATTTGTTCTAATAGTTCTGCGGAAACCATGCTTACTTCGTCAATGATAAACAACAAATATGGTTCACGTTTTGGAAAAACTCGTGGTCTGTTTATTCCTGCTCGAATAATTTTGACATATTCGTCATAATATGATTTTCAGCGTAGAAGGATTGAAAGCCATTACATTCGAATTTTTCCAAGTTTTTTTGGATTGAATTAAATTTAGCCTTGTACTGTTGGAAACCATTTTCTATATCTGGCATAGGCGTCAACATCGTGGTTTTCTTAACCGGCATAAACGCAGGTCACGAAGATCAAGATGAATCCAATTTCGAGTGTCTTCATACCTTGATATCACGTTGAAATAGTGGAAATGCACACAAATATTTTGATTGTACATTTTTATAAACAAGTGTAAGCAATCCAAATTTCCATATTCATTATAACTTGAGAGTATGTTATCAGTGGCGTAGCTACAAAGGGGCTAGCGGGGGCAGTGCCCCGGGGCCCCCAAGTTCAGGGGGCCCCTTGACCCGACTTTGTAAACATTTTGCGCTCGCTTCGCTCGCGTCCTTTACTTATTTCCAGTTCTTCTTTTTACTCAGAAAAATAAAAAAAAAGCTCGCTCTGTTCGCGCATGTTACATAAGGGGCCCATTTTTCTATTTGCTCGGGGCCCGCGGTTACCTAGCTACGCCACTGTATGTTATATGCTTCTTGTGGATTGTGGCAGGAGTTTAAATATGGTGAATCACGTAACCGTCTTCTCAAACCGCAAGTCGAAATTTGAAGTTGTAGAACACGTATGAGTGGAATAGACAGTTACCATCACCTGAAATATCTGTGATTATATGTAGGACGACTTTGGGGGCTGCTTTCGGTATTCTCTTCATGTATACGAAGTTGTTGGGAGAGGAATTGATTTGGATCGATCTGCATATTTTCAGAAATTTCTTTTTCTTTTTAATCGACTTCAAAAAAAGGAGGAGGTTCTCAAGTCGACCTTTTTTTAATGTTTTTTTTTGTGGTTTGTTACTCAATTTCTCGCCTGGACTGATTTGAAAAGTTCTTTATTATAATCAAAGATTTGAAAAGTTCTTTATGATATTCGTGTGTGGCAGTTATTTCATCGTTATCCATGTGAGATTTGGTAAAATTAACACATTGATCTTTTTAATAAGAGCGTCGTTGAGGATTTTCTTTTTGTTTTCAATTATTTTCCTAGCTGGTGGCTAGATGGCGCTGAACTTGATAGGTTACTGCATTTCTGCAGTACGGAACGTCTTTTCCTTTCAACGTGATATAATTTTGAGATCGTAAAAACATTTTTGTTTATGTTTGTATGTAGAACTGGGTGATTGACAACAGAAAAAAAAACTTCCTCCTTCTCTGCAATGAGTTTTGTGTCAACACCTCTTGACACCTATTTGTACAAAATAAAAAACACTGAAAGGGATAAAATAAAATTTTTCACATGGCTCTAGAAGTCGGTGTCTGCAGGTCTGTTGACTGTGTTTATTTTGCCACCGACTTCTAGAGCCATGTGAAAAGTTTTATTTTATCCCTTTCAGTGTTTTTTTGTGAAGTCGGTTTTGTTTTTTTGTAAAAAGTTTTTTTTATTTTATGCTTTTCAGTTTTCGGGTCTAAAACTATAATATCTTTAATACCCATACCGCCCATACCCACCCACAGTGACAGTCGGTACTGTAATAGTATCATCGACGTAAAAAAGCGTACGAAATTTGAAGAGTTCTCTCAATTTCTCCAGGATCCCATCATCAGATCCTGGTCTCCTTACCATGGGACCACACCGACATCGTACTCTTTCAAACACAAAAATAATTTCTCAAATCGGTCTATAACTGCCGGAGATATGGATTAACATACATAAAAAAAAAAAAATACGGTCGAATTGAGAACCTCCTTTTTGGGAAGTCGGTTAACAAAAATAAAAATACCTACTTGGGATTGGTGAATCGTCACTGCCAAAGCTGAAATCAGTGGAAAATGTTTATTTTTGCCACTATAGCTTTATTTTTGTTCAGTGGTATTGACGATGTTGGTACAAACATTGGAACAGGTTCTTTGTCCAATTTTAAGCCTGCTATGTCCCTTCAAAATGTTGTTGCACGTTTTCGCCCAATGGATTTTGAGAATTTGAACCAAAGCCTTGTGATTTTACCATTTTCACTTTTTTTTCTATTTATTATAGCTGCGTAACAGCTGAGTTAGAGAGTGAGATTATAACGTTCATACCACCTCGACTGTCATGACAAACTAACCTCATCTGTATCTAAATGAATTTGTATTAATAACTTGTATTCCACCAGACATGATACTTTTAGTAATAATTGAATCATTATAAATGTATAAATATAAAATTAGTTTGTTTCATTTCTCTGCACTATATAGTTCGACATAAAAGAGTAGGTGGAAAATAAATGAGGGCGTCACAATCGCTCAAGTGGCCACCCTGTTAGAACGAGCGGACTGATCTTGATTTATTAGGATTTGTTTCAGAACTACGGAGGATGTCGTCGGTATGGCGGAGCCGGCACTATTTTCGATGTACGTTAAAAACAATTTGAAATTGAAAAATGATAGCGGAAATAGTATTTTTAATTATTATTTTGTTCTACTAGGTCAATGGCCGAAGAAAAAAATAATTAAGAAAATGCGGTAAGTGGACCGCCGAAATGTGGCCCGGCTACCAGTTGAGCAGCGGAACCGGCTGCTAGAAATGCGCGACAGGAACGAGGTTGGGCACAATTTTTAATGCCCGATGCTCCTCCTGTCAAAAAACGAAGGTATTTCTTTTTTTAATAATCTAATCTTTTAAGTGACAAAGGTTGTATAACCATTTATTATTCACATGGCTCTAGAAGTCGGTGTCTGCAGGTCTGTTGACTGTATTTATTTTGCCACCGACTTCTAGATATTTATTTTGCCACCGACTTCTAGAGCCATGTGAAAAGTTTGATTTTATCCCTTTCAGTGTTTTTTTGTGAAGTCGGTTTTGTTTTTTTGTACAAGTTTTTTTGTAAGTGACAGAGGTTGTAACCATTTATTTTTTTCAGGGTCGCCTCGCCGGTTCGGATTCCATGCCCGCTGGTGCCGGGTACACCGGGTGTACCGCCCCCGCGTATCCCCCAGAAATGGGAAATTGAAAGAGCAGCAGGTATTTATATTTTCTGCTGGGTATTGAGCCCCTCATTGTCAATCTGTAACAAAAAAAAAATCTACACAGCACTGGATACAAGCGGGCCGTCAAGGGTCACAATTGAGGTGTTGGACGTCGAACTTGGCGGCTTCAGCGGTGGATCCAGCGGCTAGTCCAGCACGCCACCTCCTTCTAACACGCCACCTCCTCTTAGCCAGTAAGTTTAATAATCTTTGCCTACTTATAGACATATACAAACTTAAAACTACTATTAATTACTAATATACAAACTTAAATAAAAATGTACATAAAAAAAAGGCAACATGAGTGATGTTAGGCGTCGAAGTATTCCTCCACATCACTGTCCTCCGGAAACGTGCCCAGAAGACTGGCTGCATTGCGTTGTATGGCAATGCTAATTCTTTCACCAAAGAATAAGCCAGCCCTCTGGTCACGTGAAGCGTCAACGAGCCTTTTGGCTAAGTCCTTGAATAGGAGGCGTGTACTTGGGCTTAGTATATATAAATTGTAAAACTTTAACTTGTAGAATTTGAAACATTCAAAAGAAGTTTACTTATTATTATTTTTTTCATAGGGAATGCCATCCGGTATTTACGCCAGCCACGGGCGTAATTGTCCTGGATGAGGGGCAGGTGGTGGATAGCTCGATGCTGGTCGAGGCACAGATTGAGATGGCTGGATTCTCGCCGGTCGCATCATCCTCTGCAGAGCGTCACACGCCACAGTTTCTTTCTACGCCCTCAACTTCTTCAACCAGACCAGGTATTTTTAGGGTTCCGTACCCAAAGGGTAAAAACGGAACCCTATTACTAAGACTTCGTTGTCTGTCTGTCTGTCTGTCTGCACGCTGTATCTCATTAACCATGATAGCTAGAAAGCTGAAATTTTTACAAATGATGTATTTTCGTTGCCGCTATAACAACAAATACTAAAAATTAAAAAAAGTTATATATTAAGGGGGGTCCCCAGTCCCCATACAATAAATTATAAAGACAGTGCAATTTGAATACAACGCCATCTGTTACTCAAGCGTGGAACTACAGCTTGGTACGGAACCCTTCGCGCGCGGGTCCAACTCGCACTTGGCCGGTTTTTATTAATATCTTGTTTGTAATGACAATGATTTTCGGATTGCAAATAGACTAATGAATTTAAAGCAGCTGATTACTTCAATTGATTGTCGTATTTTTTTTTTTTAGAACCTAAAATTATTGTCAAAAACATGGAGGAAGAAATTCTGGTGTGGGAACGCTCTGCAGGTCTTCATTCTGACAGCGATGTCGAGGATGAAGATGCCGTCGTGGACTTCAGTGACCTTCGTAGCAGGAATTCGACGTGGAAGAATTGTCTAGCGGTCTCTGCCACGTACTGGGGTCGCTAGATTAGCAGGGTGATGCTGTCCTTCGAGAATCCAGCCAGGAGGATTTGCTGCATTTTGATTAAAAAAAAAAAAATAAATAAAATAAACGTTTATTTCACAAACAATTGGAAAAAAAACACTATAACATATATTTTTTTAAACAGTATGATTAATCGCTGCGTTAAGTACAGTGT
>NWSH02000521.1:51072-62608 GCA_002382865.2 Heliothis virescens | reverse complement strand
AATATAATAGGTACCAACATAATTCGCATTCAATGTTAGGATAAGTTGGGGTTAAACTACTTTCAAAAAAAAATAATCTCTAAGGTTAATTTATAAAAATAAAATTAGTTTTAGAAAAAAAAATCGAGCATTCGAAACAAGCTGACGTTACAAAAACTACGTAGCAAAAAAAAACATAATTATACTTCTCACTACATTTTTATCTACTAAAACCACCATTAACTTCAAAAAACAACGTCAACTCGCTTCAACCAGAAAAAAATACCACCATAAACNTAATAATATAATAGGTACCAACATAATTCGCATTCAATGTTAGGATAAGTTGGGGTTAAACTACTTTCAAAAAAAAATAATCTCTAAGGTTAATTTATAAAAATAAAATTAGTTTTAGAAAAAAAAATCGAGCATTCGAAACAAGCTGACGTTACAAAAACTACGTAGCAAAAAAAAACATAATTATACTTCTCACTACATTTTTATCTACTAAAACCACCATTAACTTCAAAAAACAACGTCAACTCGCTTCAACCAGAAAAAAATACCACCATAAACTGCTAAACAATTTGTGAGCAACCATACCTGGCGTGTCAATCTCTTCCTGCGGTCTAGCCGGCTTCGCGATGCTCTTTCGCTTCGACGGTGAGTGTTTCAGGGCTGTGAAAACCATTAAAAATAAATTAGGATAATCAACATGACTGATTGTGCGAGGAATATTATTGTAGGTATTTAAAAAAAATATATAAAAAAAAGTTTTTTTCATATATATTTTGGACTCGTAAATGGCCCAAGCCCATCGATATTATAAACATTCGTTTTTGTAAAAGAACTGTTTACTTTGAAACTTATACAAAAGTTTATAGTAAAAGGTTTGTTTTAAGAAAACTGACATTTATATCCCCTCGCATGTCTTAAGATGCACAGTATGACATAAGAAAAATATTAAAAAAATATATTAAAAATATAGCATAAGACATTTGGAGAAAAAATGCTACAAATGTCTTATGTCAAATATGTCATTTTTTGTTACGTCATTAAGAGGGTAGGAGTATTTTTATATGCCCCACTGTGTTACTACAGACATTCGAAGAGATATTATAGGTGAACTTGAGCCTTAGGTATTCTATTTAACCACTCAAACAAGATGTTAAAATTGGTATGGAAATACGTCCATCAATCCAATTCGAATACATTTGGAATTATTATTTTTCATGGACGTTTAAGGATATTACTATAGGAAAAAATATACACCACAATAATATTCCAAATAACTTAAAACTCCAAAGTTCAAAAAAACAATCAAAAATAAAAACATCAGCTCACTAATTGAAAAGCTTTTTGTTTTCAAAAAACAAAACCAAAAAATAACAGCGTGATCGCTTTAGTTTCGCAAAATAATTCATAAAATGTTTTCAAAAAGCATTCTAATACAGTGAAGAATTTTGTGAAAATTATCGTTGTTAGAGAGAGTTGTCACATCTGATATTTCCAAAAAAAAAATGCGCTACAATAAAATTGCGCAATATTACGAAATTGCGCAAATTTATTGCCGTTTAGAGTTAATATTCAAGATTGCGCAATGATTTTTAGCAAACATATTAATTGTGCCATATTTTTCTTGTAAAATTGCGCAATGTTATGGTCTTAGGACTGTTTTGGGACACTCTTATATTGATATCAGATGTCACAACACCAAAAAGGAAGAAAAAAAACAAATTATACAAAAACGAAAAAATCCGAAAATTTTCGAGAAAACCACAAAAAAAACGATTGCGAGTTCATTTCGCATACACTTATGTAAAATGTGTAAACAGACCAAAACAATATAAAGAAAAACTGTAAAAAGACATGAAAGAAAAAATATATAGAAAAATAATAAACAGACCATAGAACGTGCTTTAAGGCCGGCACAAAATATGGCGTAGCGCATTTAAGATCATTTTTCACTGTCAAACTATTATCAACATTGCCTGGAAATTTCTATAATTTATCTATCCGTTGTTTTGCGATTAGAAATTGAAAGTTAACATCTACATATAATAATCTTTACTAATATTATAATATAAAGCTGAAGAGTTTGTTTGTTTGAACGCGCTAATCTCAGGAACTACAGGTCCGATTTGAAAAATTCTTTCAGTGTCAGATAGCCCATTTATCGAAGAAGGCTATAGGCTTTTTATCCGGGTGCGCGCAGGAGTTCCCACGGGAAAGCGGGTGAAACCGCTGGCGGAAGCTAGTAATTAATATAAGACATTGAAATTTGACATCTATACTAAACAAATTAGAAAAATTTAACACTGTTGGGATGCTAGACCTATCCCCGAGTAACATAAGCTATATTTTGTCTGAGAACGGGCAGAAGTTTCCCCCGGGACGACGCTGAAACCGTGGGAAACAGCTAGTAATTTATATGGACCTAATATCAAAAATTCAATCTGTAATAGCAAAACAATGAATAAATAAATCATAGAAAAGCTCCCTTCATTCAAATATTACCTAAAATCAATTGACACAACTTTATACACATCTCAGTTACGTCAATTAATTTTAGACTCTATTTCAATGAAGACAAGGTCGAAAATAGTTTGAACAGCAAAAATTCTCTGCGCTACGCTTTGTTCCGGCCGTGAGACGAAAATTCGATAGAAACCAGAGAGAGGGTCTAACTACTATCGGGGCATGAATGAATGTTAGCTCGGTATATGGAGCAACTGGCTGAAAAACTACTGTACGGGACCACAACACATTTGCGGGTAGTTGTTGTAAATATTAATACAGACGCCAGCATATTAATGTACTTCAATCTGTCAAATTTCTTCAATCGATTTTCAACCTTATCACGATAGTGGAAGGTTAATATTCGATTGGTAAAATTTGACAGATTTGGGTAGGCTGACTTGTTGTCGTCTGTTCATATATTTTTTTTCATTAGTGCTTTAAAAGTCTCCTAAAAGTATATTAGGAACAATATTTTTTATGGAATTCATTAACCAAATTCTAATAAATCCCTTGAAACTTTACAAATAATTTTTCACGTCTCCATATTTACAACAACACCACGCTCTCAAAAAATACTGGAAACAATCCAAAAACATCGATATCGAGGGTCATGAAATGGGAGACAGGGTCACAGGGTCACAAGGTCACGTCTTCATGCTTCAAGACCCCCAAAAACAAGGACTTACTCAAACCTCCACGGACCCGCGCGAGTATCCGAAAACGGACAATTGTCGGGAAGAAAAAATGGAAAAAAAACACAGATATTATTTTCGGCTGGCAACACTATACAAGGGCGTGCATGATCACCGTTATATCGTCATGCTACTGCAGTCCAATCATATTTTAAAAATAAAAATATATAATATCAAAATAATAGGGTAAAGTGTCTAAATACATGCCTGATTATATTTGCTTCGAACGAAAATTAATCGAAAATAAAAAACGAAATAAAAATTTAGTTCAAATAAAAACCACGTTATTCAGCTAATTCCTACTAAACGGGGGTTTAGGTGTTGGTTTGTTATCCCATTAACTAAATTACTATAAAAACCCTAATTAATAAAACATTCTACGTAAAAAACTATGAAGAGTATCTACATAATTAAAGCTTTCTTACAGTTTCGTTGAAATATACAGAAAACTACATACATATAACAATTTATATAAATAAGACTGGTGTGTTGTCTGATACACATTTTAGTCACCATATTATGAAAAACATGCCTTCTATTTATCTATATAACACACAATCTACTAATTACTTTTTTTGTAACTAAAATACTCGTATTTTTATTTTCTTGCCAAGATTAGTATCATATGCAAGAAAATCTTTTAATATGCCATTTGACACTGAACCTAATTTTAGAAATACCTTTCAAGCTCATCCACTAAGGAAACTATATTTCCCTACAAATACTCAGTGCCGGATTAACCACATAGGAAGAGTATAGGCCCAGCACTTGACTCCCCGTAAATTGAGTCTAAAGGGACCCACAAAGTAACCACTACAGGGCCCGCAAGTAGGGCCTGTGGGAGTCCCAAATTTGGGCCTATAGGGGCCCGCAAGTGGGGCCTATGAGGGCCCCTAAAAGTACCGGTAACTCGCTAGAATCCCGTGGTAGCCAAACTGAGATATTTAAATTCGATAAAACGTATAAAGACTCTTCACAAGTTCGACACAATATCTGTTACCTACATTATTGGCAAAAAATACTTTTTACGTCTGCACAACGGCCTAATCCGGCACTGTATATTACAATACTACTATAAGGATCCCCTCTTCTATGACCAACACCGGCCCCCCCTCACATCCACACACAATATAGTACACAATAGTTATGCAATCCCTACGGTACCTATATAGGAGGTGACTAGAGTTCTGAACTTGCGGTGATTCCCCTTGATCTCAGGTAGGTCCACTGATGCAACACATACATTGTATATTTAGTAACGCTGTTATACCGTTTGGGGGTTTGGTCTTGTGTTTTTATGTACATAATAGTTTTTCATTGACATTATAAATATATTTTTTACTTTATAATTGAAACGTGAAAATTCTTAGTTAGCAGTTGTTTTAAGGAAACTGACGTCATTAAGTCCGTAATTTAGATTATCGCAAAATATTGGACACGTATTTTTTTTTAAATCTACGAATAATAACAAAGATAATGAGTATTAAAATTCGGGAGGTCCTGACGTCAGGCCTATGTAAACATCGTACGTAGGCGTGATGTCATGCGCAATTTCAACAGGATATGGCTTCGAATAATTTGTTTAGATGAAAAATGAAAAAATACGCAATATTTTTTGTAATTTAAAAGACGCATTAATTAGTTTTTTTTTTTATCGTCATGGTTATTCAGTAAAGATTTGGGCAGTTAAAACCATCCATAGGCATTTGACTGGATAAAATATTGAATTATATTGAACTAGTGGCGTTTTTGTGACTTTATTTTGTGAAAGATACCAGAAACATACCTTTTTTTTCAATACTGAGATTTTATTACAAATTCAAGAAGTTTATTTAAAATTTGCATGTATGTATGTACGTTTAAAAAGACAAGACCAACTCCCTAAAAGCGAATTCAAGGCTGCGTCGCAGAAACAGAAGAATTTTGAAAAAGGGGCATATTATTTACTGTTTTAATAAACACATATCTTTGTAATATTATAGTAGCATTTTGTTAACATTCTTTTAAGACTCCTTTTAGACAAGTAACAAATTTGACTAGCTGTAACACGCGGTTTTACCTGCGTACCAAGAGATTTTTTTCCAGCGCACTAATAAAATATAGCCCAGGACACAAATAATGTGACTTTTCTAATCCGTACTATAATATTATAAAGCTGAAGAGTTTGTTTGTTTGTTTGAACGCGCTAATCTCACGAACTAGTGGTCCGATTTTAAAAATTCTTTCAGTGTTAGATAGCCCATTTATCGAGGAAGGCTATAAGCTACTTTTTATCCGAATGCGCGTAGTAGCTCCCACGGAACGCCGGTGAAACCGCTGGCAGAAGCTAGTGGTAAAATAATTCACTTTGTATCCAATAATTTCCCCCCAATAACATTATAAACTTTGCCCCGAAACTACTGAACCGATTAGACAAATTCTTTCACTGTTGGGAAGCTACACTATCCCCGGGTGACATGGCTATATTTTATCCAGGTACGACAAGTTTTCCCAGGATGCAGGTGAGCAATAGGTGAGCAATATGAGCAACAGCTAGTAAAAAAACAGGTCAAAATCATAACCCTCCTTTTCGCTTCGCCGTAGTCGGGTAAAAATACAATAGTTCACGACCAAGTTTTTTACAAAAGAAATAATTCCTTGTCTTATTGTTGTTCTAGAAATTTCTAAGCACCATGATTTTAGTCTATCTATACTAATATTATAAAGAGGAAAACTTTGTTTGTTTGTTTGTTTGGTTGTAATGAATAGGCTCAAAAACTACTGGACCGATTTTAAAAATTCTTTCACCATTCGAAAGCTACATTATCCACGAGTGACATAGGCTATATTTTATCCGGGTACGGGCCAGTATGTCCCCTAGGATGCGAGTGAAACCGCGGAAAAAGGCTAGTTGTATTATAGATAATGTTTGGAGTCTCAAAAGTATGTTAGACGTATGGTCTAACCTCCCCATATTATGGATTAGGTAACATTCAGACGTTAGACACAATGTTAGCTTTTAACTATAGTATAAGATCAAGATTACTATAAAAATTGGAACACGAAAAAATCAATACTTGTTTCTGTACAGTCGGCTAAGAAAGATTTTGACAAAAGTTTATCATCATCTGCCGAGTCTTTGCGGAAAATCTTATTAAACGTACGGGAATCGAACCCGTATAGGTGATGTGCTATTGTTCTAGACAACAGCACATCAAGTTACCACAATCTGTCAAATTTCTGCAATAGATTCTCAACCTTATCACAATGGAGGTAGGTTGATGTTCGATTGGTAAAATTTGACAGATTCGTATACGTTGACCTGCTGATCTGTCGTCTGTACAGACAGCACATCAAGTTAACACAATCTGTCAAATTTCTTCAACAGATTTTCAACCTTATCACAATAGTGGAAGGTTAATGTTAGATTGGTAAAATTTGACAGATTGTGGTAACTTGATGTGCTGTTGTCTGTACGTAGAAACCATTTTACAGATAATCGTGCCCAAATTTTATAGTAGATATGGATCTAAAAGGAACTTTTTATCATTAGAGAGGTTGGATTGAAGATGAGTGGGCGATCGAAGTTTTTACATGAAGTAAAATTTTCTTAGGTTTTCTGTACTTACAATAAATTATTTTGCAACTGTTTAAATAAAGTTTTTAATACTCAATTCTTTTCTCATTAGAATTCCATATGCTATATGGACTCCATAAGGCACAGCTTAAAGAAGTTACAGAGCTAACCTAAAATATAGCATCTCTTTATTATACAAAATTGTTTTTACCCACTTATCTCCAAAAGCACCTCAAAAAACATATAATCTAAACATTAGGATTAACTATTCGGTAAAATCTAAAAGACAATAGCATGATATTGAGCTTAACTAATGACAGGAATTCAAAAGAAGAGACTTGAAATTATTCGAACTGGTAACCCTAAATTTTATATGGCAACATTTAAATACCATAGAGTTAGGAACATTTTTGGTGATAAAGAAGTTTTTAATGTGAACCATAGAGTAGTACTTACACGAAGGTATTTTCTTAAAGACAGTTTTAGCCATGAAATCTAGAAATCTCTGGGCGTAGAAACTCGGTCTGTGTACGGAAACTGTGTCCTGGAATGATTAAATAAATACATTATTTATATTAACATTCACATGTAGCGTCAGCGCACACTAAGAGCAGAGCAGAGCAGAGCATTTACTGAGATTATTGAAAAAAATATCTTATGATTATTATCATACTTCGCAAAATTGAATACACGCCCAAGTGTGATGCTCTTGCATGCTCGAGCAAGCCGACTGCGTGCTCGAGTATGCATTCTGCATGCACGAGCGTGCTAGAGCAGCAAACTGATGAAGCACGCCCGCCGCCGGGTAACCCAGACAGAGACTGATAGAGATGGCTCGCGCATTGTCGAGCATGCCGCCTGCATGCGAGCAGCAGTTTAAATTTTGGTCGACCATGCGCGAGGATTTTGTAGTTCGGTCTGCGCTGACCCAAACAATACATATAAATGCTAATAGGTTTATTGTAACTGTATGTCGTATGCTATACAACGTTTTCTGTGGAAACCCCAAGTGACGTCATAGATGCAAGCTATACTATATCCTCTTTCCCAACCAGGTTGGAGTCGGCTTCCAGTCTAACCAGATGCGGCGACTACGACATAGGTGGGTAGATGGGATATACGACACATCCAAAGGCCGACCGAACCAAGCGCTGCTTAACTTTACTTGCTTACTTAATCGCGCTAAATTACGGAACTACTGGTCCGATTTGAAAAATTCTTTCAGCGTTAGATAGCCCATTTACCGAGGAAGACTTTCTTCTTCTTCCTGCCCTGTTCGCACCTTCATTTGGGGTCGGCGCAATATGTTTTCTGCTTCCATTTCTCCCTGTCACTCGTCATACTGACATTCGCTCCTTTCTTACTCAAGTCATCTTTCACACAATCTATCCATCTTTTCTTTGGTCTTCCCCTCCCNTCTTCTTCCTGCCCTGTTCCCAACTTCATTTGGGGTCGGCGCAATATGTTATCTGCTTCCATTTCTCCCTGTCACTCGTCATACTGACATTCGCTCCTTTCTTACTCATGTCATCTTTCACACAATCTATCCATCTTTTCTTTGGTCTTCCCCTCCCTCTATATCCATCTACATTCATACTTAACATGCTCTTTGTTGCATGAGATTCATCTCTCCTCATTACATGCCCATACCATGACAACCTCTTACCTCTCATCTACCGAGGAAGACTATGGGCTACTATTTATACAGATGAGGAAAAAAGTTCCTCTACAATATACGAGTAAACCCGGAACCTAACAAATATCTCTAGAGAGGGAATTTAAAGGAATTAGTGCTCACCCCATCATGTATCATGCTCTTCCAGGTGTGCTCGAGCTTCTTGCGCAGGCGGTAGGACTGCAGGATGTCGATGATGCCCAGGAACAGCAGCAGCCGCTCCCCGCGGGCGTTCCGCGCCGGGATGCCGCCAGGACTGGAAGGTAGACATGGTAAGTGCTAGGAAATACATCAAGTGTTCATTCTGCGAGATGATAAACAGCATCGTATAGGGGCGAAACACATCGAATCTTCTTCTTATCTCACTCGCTGCAGGTTTAATCACCTAACAAGCCCTAGTGTCAGAGTTTACTCAAATCCACCTGACGGTCTCTGACGTGGATTTATATACGACTGCTACTGAGTATCATTCGAGGACACCGGCTTTACGTGCGCTCCCAGGCACGGGGTGTAACACCGCCAACTTCCCCAGGCTACTTTGTGAAAGTTTCTAAAACCCACAAAGCGATTTCGGCCTGGCCCGGGAATCGAACCCGAGACTTGTGATCGGCAGTCGCGCTATGCGACCACCAGACCAACGAGGCAGTCACGTCGAATATCAACTGTCAGCCGCACAAATCTGATGACATCATTATGTGATTCTTCCAGAATCTGACGATTCGCCGAGCACTAGTGTGTCATCATTATCACCCGTCTAGGCTTTTTCCAAATACTCTCTCTGGAATAGGCCAAATTCTTATGTTTATATATTATCAGTTTCTCACTACCCGTAACGACAATCAAATCATTTTATCATTCACTAGCTTCTGCCAGCGGCTTCGCCCGCGCTATACTTGAAATCCCGTTTTTTCCCGTTCCCGTGGGAATTTCGGGAAATCCTTTCTTAGTGCTCCCCTACATATCCCAAGGAACCTACATTCCAAATTTCAGCTGTCTACGACCAGTAGTTTCGACTGTGCGTTGTATGTCAGTCAGTCACTCAGTAACGGAAGAGTTTTATATATATAGATTAAATGAGAAATAACATATAAGGCAGGTTACTACTCACGGCACATCCTCTTCCTCGTCAATAGGCTCGCTCTCGGCCTGTATGCTCTCCATCGCGGTGGAGTGCGCCACCAGGCGCTGGCGGTTTATCGACCTGCAACCAATGGTGATGCGAGAACACTGGACTAAATGGGTGTTTGTTTGCACAAGTATAGGGAGGGATGGGGAAGGTGAATGAGATTTTTTTTATTGTTCGTCCTGAGGGAATTTCTTCGCGTATTCGGAAAAAATGTGGACTGTAACTGAAATAACGTAGGTGTTCACTGGTGAAAATATTTTTGAGAAAATATTTCAATAGACCCAAAGTTTATCTGTTATAGCAGTCACAGATTTGCAAATATAAAAAAAAAAATTCTTTTCTTATAGGCATCAATAACAAAATGAGATGTAAAGCTTGCAAGAAGATCCCGTAGTTTTTGCGTGTATTATGCTTCAAAAACATACTTTGAAAAAAAAAAGTATTTCAAAGACCTTTCAAATATAGTAGATGTATTCTGTCAAAAAAAGAAAAGAGATGCCCATGCTATAACGTCATCGAAAAGACTGCCTACTTGCCAAAGGAAAAGGGGAAGGGATATAGTAACTTGTGCATACAAACAATTTTATTTAGATATTAAGATTCGTTTTGATGAATTAGATTTTTCTATGAAATACAATATTTCGGACAGCAAAATTAGCAGGTAAATAAAGGTATTAATAAATTAGAAAATATAATTACTTCTAAACCGAAATACTGCCTTCCAACATTCCATACAAAGTTGAATGAACGATTGATTGGTTGAATGAATGCATTCTGTAACATGTAGTTGCATGCTTTTAAATTTCATACACATTCACTTTTTTGAGGCCCCATAGTGACAAAAATTTACATAGATAAAGACTAAATTTATTTGTTTTTGTGTTACTCAAATCTGTTTCTTTTAAAATTATCTATACTAATATTATAAAGCTGAAGAGTTTGTTTGTTTGTACGCGCTAATCTCAGGAACTACTGGTCCGATTTGAAAAATTCTTTCAGTGTTAGATAGCCCATTTATCCAGGAAGGTAAATCCCACGGGAAAGCGGGTGAAACCGCTGGCGGAAGCTAGTTTAATTATGTTATTCAGCTTTCGCCAGCAGTTCTACCGGCAAAAAGTGAGAACTACTCCGGTTACCCGGATAAAAAGTATTTTCCTTCGTTCCTCCTCCTCCTAGGAACAACTCTGTGTACCCGGATAAAAAAAGTAGCTTATAGCCCTCCTCTAAAAGTGGGCTATCTTAAATATGTTTTTCAATACACTTGCTACGAAACTGTCACTTACCACATCGTCTACAGGCACGTAAAGTGCTATTTACCGCACTAGTGCAAAAACGTTTACACAGCCTTTTTTTTTTAATTTGAGCAAAGTGTACCCTTGTTTATACATCCACGCATTAAAATTGTATGGATACAGAAATTGATTGAAAGCATTCTTAATTTGAAAATTAATTTGAAATAGGAATTTCTATTTGATTTTACTATTTTTATTTTAGGCAGTTTGAACGATTTACTTAGGTGGTGCCTAGACGGACAATGTAATTTTGCAATATTACGATAAAAATATTGTGTAATTATATTGTCCGTCTAGGCATCTAGGCGATGCCTAGACGGACAAAAAGCCTGACTGTCAAGTTGCAAATAAACGCGGGAAAAGAAAAACATTTATTTTGTAAAATCAAATCGAATGTGTTTTATCTGTTCACAGGTTTATTTCAAACTTCCTTACAAATATGTTTTTTTCTTATTTCTACAAAAAGTTATTTTAAAGAAAATACATACCTACACTCTAATATTTTGATTTCATAAAAATAAATAATGTGTGTGTATTAGGAGAAACCATAATTAGGTAATTTGAGAACTAAGTGGTAGTTAATTGTAGTATACAATTTTACTGTTTTCATTTTTAGGGTTCCGTAGCCGAATGGCAAAAAACGGAACCCTTATAGATTCGTCATGTCTGTCTGTCTGTCTGTCTGTCTGTCTGTCT
>NWSH02000521.1:27342-41569 GCA_002382865.2 Heliothis virescens | reverse complement strand
CTGGGACCCACCAATTTATCGTGCCTTCCGAAACACGGAAGAACTCGTTATGACAAAACCATCCACGGACCGACCGCGTCAAGCGTTGCTTAACCTTATGATCGATCGATCCGCGCGGCTTTGACTTAGCCACAAGCTATTCATTAAAATTACACATTAAAATCTTAATCATATTCAAACACACAACCAAGGCTGCTCTAAGACTAGCCTTTGGCCGCATCGCTAATGAGTTAGCATCGTTATAAGGTAATTATATTGTCAGCCATTATATACAACCGTTTGTACTTAACGTCAGTAAGAATAAACTGTTTTTTCTATGAATAGAAGTTTTTCTTGCGGATGGAAAATCCGATTTATGTCTTTTGTTAGAGTGCAAATGTTACTGTATTTTTTTTCCAATCTCTGTGGCATTAAAAATTCATACTCGAAAGTAAGGGTATTTTTTATATCGCATCTTCTTTCTGCCTTATTCCTAATACTAGCTTCTGCCAGCGGTTTCACCCTCGTCCCGTGGGAACTACTCGGCGCACCCGGATAAAATGTTACCTATAGCCTTCCTCGATAAATGGGCTATCTAACAATCTAACACTGAAAGAATTTTTCAAATCGGACCAGTAGTTCCTGAGATTAGCGCGTACTAGCAAACAAACTCTTCAGCTTTATAATATTAGTATAGATGCGAAAGTTTGTGAGATGTATGTATGTTACTCTTTCACGCAATAACTACCGAATGGACTTATCAGAGTTACAGAAAGGCTACTTTTTATCCGGATACAGGAAGTAGTTCCATTGGGAAGTGGGTGAGACCGCTGGAGGAAGCTAGTATGATCTATAAAACAACTCGAATTTTACCTTTTAATTCTTCAATTGCCACTTGAAAGGGACCGAGTTAATTTGAACACGGAAGTACTTGTATGCCCTTGCGGTGTGCGTCTTAACCTGAATATTTTACGTCACGTCAATAAGGGTATTTTCGACTTCTTGAAGAAGTGTTTTAATGGTATAAATATATTTGTAGGGCTGCCTCGTTGGTCTAGTGGTCCAATGTTAGACAGCCCATTTATCGAGGAAGGCTATAGGCTACTTTTTATCCGGGTGCGCCGAGTAGTTCCCACGGGACGCGGGTGAAACCGCTGGCAGAAGCTAGTTTATAATAAAAAAGTAGGGTTACAGCATTATATCTACTCAACTAGATATATAAGAAGTTTGTTTATCTACACTAATATTATATGCTGAAGAGTTTGTTTATTTGAAGGCGCCAATCTGGGGAACTCTTAATAGATTTGGCATCAAATGCAAGTTTTGTGAACATCTTCCGACGTCGTTCGGGTAATCAGAAGTCAGAAAGCCTGACAACCACTCTTACCAAGGGGTATCGGGTTGCCCGGGTAACCAGATAGGCGGTCGCTCCATATAAAACACCGGCACTCCGACTTTAAGCCCACCCCAATATATTTGGGAAAAGGCTGGGCAGAAGATAAGTTTTTGCTTAAAAAGTGACAACTAACTGACGTTTATAATGTTAATATCAATATTAGTGCAATGACTAATATTATGGTTGTTTTATTATTTAGAAGTTTTCCTCTTTAGCCAGTCATTGCTCTTTACCCTTGTATTACGATAGTTTATCGCCACGGTTTTGTTGCCACAAAGGAAAAACCTACAAAAGCGGGAAAATAAGATGTAAGATTCAGTTATGAAAGCAAAAGAAGTATTTGAACTGCGTGAAACTGTACAGATAACAGCACATCAAGTTACCACAATCTATCAAATTTCTGCAATATATTTTCAACCTAATCACAATAGTGGAAGGTTAATGTTCTATTGGTAAAAT
This sequence comes from Heliothis virescens, assembly GCA_002382865.2. Lineage (NCBI taxonomy): Eukaryota > Metazoa > Arthropoda > Insecta > Lepidoptera > Noctuidae > Heliothis > Heliothis virescens. The sequence goes on along the minus strand of NWSH02000521.1, from coordinate 39,735 downwards.
TTGACAGATTCGGGCTCCTGACCTGCCGTCGTCTGCACAAGAAGCAAAACGGAAAGATATGACCAGAAACAAGCGCTTAGAAAACAACGAATAGGTACCAAATATTCCTCTAATATTATAAAGCTGAAGAGTTTTTTCGAATTCGCTAATCTTGGAAACTATTGAACTGATTTGGTAAAATCTTTCAGTGTTAGACAGCCCATTTATCGAGGAAGGCTACTTTTTAAGTGTACGCGGAGTATTTCCCACAAGATGAAAAGTGAAATCACTGACGGACTCAAGTATTCCTCTAAGAGTAAAAATAATATCATGTCCTAAAGCAGTGGTTCTTAACCGGTGGTCCGCGGAAGCATCTCAAGTGGTCCGCGAGCCATGAGCGCGTCAATGACCGACTGCGAATTGAACATTACCTCCAGATCCATAAACCAACTGGGTGGTCCGCGGCATGACGAAAATTTTAACAAATGGTCCATCAGGACAAAAAGGCAATCCACTGTCCTAAAGAAAGACCAACTGCCTTGTCGGTCTACTGGTCGCATAGCGCGACTGCCAATCACAGGTCTCGGGTTCGATTCCAGGGCTAGGCCGAAATCGCTTTGTGGGTTTTAGAAACTTTCACAAAGCAGCCTGGAGTTCGGAAGCTGGCGCTGTTACACCCCCGTGCCTGGGAGGGCACGTAAAGCTGGCGTCCTCGAATGCTACTCAGTAGCAGTCGTATATAAACCCACGTCAGAGGCCGTCAGTCGGATTTGAGAAAACTCTGACACTAGGGCTTGTTAGGTGATTAAACCTGCAGCTCACTCGATAAGTAGAAGAAAGAAAGACCTCTCTAAATTGGACCAAATGTATCATGACAAGGTTCTACAAAACACTGTTTCTAAAGCCAGATATAACCTTGTCACACCGCGATATCACGCCCTTGGATTTATATCAACTTCCTATGCATCACAGGAAGCAGTCTTGTTGACATTTTTTCCTCCATTTCTTACGATTCGTGTGTTTTGTGTAAAACTGAACAATGATTTTCAGTATTATGTGCTGAGTGTTGGAATTTGGAAGATAATCTTGGAGGTTTTTGGACTGTCAATGGAATTGATAATAACTTCACCAGCAACCCTCAATTATGGAACTCTTCCACGCAAGATAAAGAGTAGCCTATAGCATCCCTCGATAAATGGGTTGTCTAACACATTTTTTTTTTACAAATTGGATCAGTACCTTCTGAGATTATCGATTTCCATTAACAGGAGACCCTTCAGCTTCGTAATCTATACTAATATTATAAAGCTGAAGAGTTTTTTTTGTTTGAACGCGCTAATCTCGGAAACTACTGGTCGGATTTGTAAAATTCTTTCAGTGTTAGATAGCCCATTTATCGAGGAAGGCTATAGGCTACCTTTTATCCGGGTGCGTGGACTATTTCCCACGGGACGCGGGTGAAACCGCTGGCGGAAGCTAGTATTAATATACGTAGATATGATATTACAATGCTGAAAGTATACTGTATCTATAGTCTTCCTTAATACAGACTCTTGAGCAAGGCTATAGATATAGCCTTCGATATTACACTGAAAGATTTTTTACAAATCGGACGAGTAGTTTTTAAGTTTAGCGTGTTCAAGGAAACAAACTGTTCAATTTTATAATATTAGTATGGATATGTTATTATCACGCATTTGTATAACACAATTATTGTAATACAATAATTGAAAAACAATACCCATTCGGACGTGATCCACGGATCACGTGATTTAATATATTTCATTCTATTATCCTCTACGGATAACACAATTCGTCCAATCAGAGTTATTCGCATATATCACTACATAATATAAAACAAAACCCTTCGCCACGTCCTTCTGTTTATCCTCGAAAAACTCACAAACTACTGAAGTGATTTGCAAACGGTTTCCACCAATAGATAGAAGGATTCATGAGGAAGATTTGAGTACTATATCTAGCGAAAGGTCACTGACACTCTCATCAGAAAATCTCATAAGCTACAATTTGAAGTAGTCTTTTATGAGAGTTACTTTAAGTTTTAAAGTGCTAACTGAGTTAGATTACTAAAGAGACTAAAGGGATTTTGAAACCCCTAAGGGGACAAAAAGGGGCCCAAGGCTGCAGGATTATGCGAAAGAGTTACCGCGGCCTTGGTACACAAAGGGCTCCAGAAGGAACACGGTGGGTTTTAGTCAGTAAGAGACACACTCCCTCACGCTTCACCCACAGCAGGAGGGGTCATGTGATGATTTCTCACAAAAAGAGGTGACAGAGTTTAAGGACGAAATCGGGAAGAAAGCTAGTACCTCATATAAACCATTGGTAAGCCTGGATAGGTCTGTACTCCGCAAAAATTAAACCACGCCTTAAGCAACGTCTCATTGAAAAACAAAAGCATTAACACATTATTTCAAAAATCTTACCCCACACTATATCATTCATCAACATTTTGGCATCCATTTTACACATCTACACCCACAATTAAATCAAAAAACACCATAAAAACACATATTAACAACACCGCACTTCGTATGAAACTGAGTATATATTAAAATAATATCCTTAAATGTATTTTTTGTTCATTTTCCTGTTGAAACAATTAATAAGTTGGGAATTCATGTCATGCTGTACTCGCGAATGGTTAGTGACTGAATTCAATATCATATTTGACGGGAAATATGTCCGTATCAGTGTTAATACTATGTATTTACAATGTTTTGTGGCTTTGGACATTAGTCATTTAGGGATGTCTCGTTAAATTAAATTGTGTACATTCTAGACTAATCTATAGTAATATAATAAAGGGGAAACATTTTTTTTGTTTGTACCCTAAAGGCTCCGAAACTACTGAACCGATTTGGATAATTCTTCCACTGTTGAGAAGGTAAACTATCCCTGAATAATACAGGCTACATTTGTCCGGATATGGGCAATAGTTTCCACAGAACGCGGGTGAAACCGCGGGAAAACAGCAAGTTTAATAAATATATTTTTGTTATTGTGAAAGTCTTGAGCTACGGTAAATCCTAAAGGCGAAATTCCATCGGTGTGCAGCACTGTGACGTATAGAAATGTTTTAAAAGAATTACCGTTGCCGTCAAATTAATTTGCGGCTTTGAAGTTGGCTACTAGTAACTTCAGGATAACCACTACTGCACATGCGCGAGACGTTAAATTACTAACTTCAGAAACACTTAGCACCAATTTCAGAGGTTCCAGATAAAGTTCTAGATCTGTGAAATAATATAGAAATGTTTTTAATTTTGACCACTTTTCTGGCAAGATCTGTCTGATAGCTGCGAGCGCGAACTGTGGCTTAGTTATATCTAAATTAAAACGGTTCGCGCCAACCCTTAATTCATGTAAAAGGAAATAACAACAAATAGGTTATTTGTATTTTAACATTATCAAATAAATATTTGTTACTGTAATACATCTATATTTTGTGTCCTTGACGCTAAAATATATGTGGTGATAATTGAGCAGTTCAAGGTTTCACATTAATTAATTACTGGTTATAAACAATAACCTGAAGTTAACTTATAATAACTGTAAAGGCTATATTACTTCGGTGTACAACCGTACACACAGCACAGTGCGGCACTGTGACACCCCAAATGTTTCATCTGGTGTACTCGCTCTAGCAAACAGTAAAATATTGCGTGCGAACATTTCTAAGATGTCCGCGAAAATGCAACCTTTGTGCGCGAACATACACATGTTAGCGGTGGACTCGCGCCATATAGCGTACTTATTTTTTGTTCGCAAACAAATGTGTGTGAACTAGGTGGAGTCTCGCCTTAACTAGTGCATAAAAAACCAACCAAAGGTCAGACAATAGATTGAAGTTATAAATAAAGAGATAATAAAAAGATTTTTGCTGTCATAACACGACGTTTTACTGCATTTATAATGCAAATGCAATGTTTAAAAAAAAAAATTATAAGAAAACTCATGTTAAGTTTAAAAAGTTTTTATATTTTTATCTCTATAGCATTTTCCTCCATAATTTTATTTTAATTTTTCGTTCATTATATAAAGTCACCTAAACTTGTAATTTTTTAAATGTATTGGTAAACCCTCTGTAAATTAGCGCCCAAGATACAGGCTTTGCCTAGTTTGGGGCTAATGATAATTTAAAAATTGTAATCTTTTGGAAAATTAATTCTTATTCTTATAAATACTAGCTTCCGCCAAGGAACTATTTTCCTTACCCGAATAAAATATAATACATCCATATCTTAAAATAACTTTTGTATTTATAAATATTAGAGGATTTTAGTAAGGATTAATTTCATGTTTGACCTATCAAAAAGTCAACTAAAAATGTTGTACTAGGCAATCAGAAATACATAAAAGATTTCGGTCTTCAATCTCAGGCAGATCCAGTCATCTCTTTGCTCCTTAGATTTCTTTAATAGTTTCTATGACTCATNTAGCAAACAGTAAAATATTGCGTGCGAACATTTCTAAGATGTCCGCGAAAATGCAACCTTTGTGCGCGAACATACACATGTTAGCGGTGGACTCGCGCCATATAGCGTACTTATTTTTTGTTCGCAAACAAATGTGTGTGAACTAGGTGGAGTCTCGCCTTAACTAGTGCATAAAAAACCAACCAAAGGTCAGACAATAGATTGAAGTTATAAATAAAGAGATAATAAAAAGATTTTTGCTGTCATAACACGACGTTTTACTGCATTTATAATGCAAATGCAATGTTTAAAAAAAAAAATTATAAGAAAACTCATGTTAAGTTTAAAAAGTTTTTATATTTTTATCTCTATAGCATTTTCCTCCATAATTTTATTTTAATTTTTCGTTCATTATATAAAGTCACCTAAACTTGTAATTTTTTAAATGTATTGGTAAACCCTCTGTAAATTAGCGCCCAAGATACAGGCTTTGCCTAGTTTGGGGCTAATGATAATTTAAAAATTGTAATCTTTTGGAAAATTAATTCTTATTCTTATAAATACTAGCTTCCGCCAAGGAACTATTTTCCTTACCCGAATAAAATATAATACATCCATATCTTAAAATAACTTTTGTATTTATAAATATTAGAGGATTTTAGTAAGGATTAATTTCATGTTTGACCTATCAAAAAGTCAACTAAAAATGTTGTACTAGGCAATCAGAAATACATAAAAGATTTCGGTCTTCAATCTCAGGCAGATCCAGTCATCTCTTTGCTCCTTAGATTTCTTTAATAGTTTCTATGACTCATATGGACTTCCCCAGCTGATGGAACAAGGTTAAAAAACTCATAACAAAACGATCAGTTAATAATATAACATTAGACATTAAGATTTTCCTTTTAACAAAAATATAACTAGTTTTCTATGCCATATCTAGATGTTTGGTGTATGTAAGTATTATTTATGACACCTAATCTCTGTTACATTTCTGCCTAACTTTTCGATGAAAAAACTATGATTCATCAAAGTATCTGTAGTAGGTAATATTATAACGCTGAGTAGTTTGTTTGGAAGTGAGGATCATGTTGTGAGGAAGGTTTTGAGTATGAATGTAGATGGATATTGCGGAAGGGGACGACCAAAGAAACGATGGATGGATTGCGTGAAAGTCGATATGGCTAGGAAGAATGTTACTTGTGAGATGACGGCAAATAGAAGAGAATGGAAGAAGAAAACGTGCTGCGCCGACCCCAAATAGATTGGGATAAGGGCAGGGAGATATATATGAGTAGTTTGTTTGTTGAACCCGCTAATCTAAGCGACTATTTGTCCAATTTGAATAAATAGTTTAATTGATAGACAAGACCATTAATATAGGATTACTTATAACTATCTACATATTTCATTAATGTTTTTTTTTTTATTTCTAATATCTTAAGCTAGCTTAAGTACCATTGAAATTTTGTACGCCATCATAAGGCAAAACATGAGTGATACCACTTACCTAGTCTAAGATCTATGCCTGTACCATGTTTTACAAAATAAAATATCTTTATCTTTATCTAGGATGGGTATAGAAAATAACTTTTTATTCGGATGTGCTCATTCAACGCAAGTCATGAAACTGTCAAATGTTACCAATCGAACCTTCCTATATTGTGATAAGGTTGAAAATCTATTGAAGAAATTTGACAGATTGAGGTAAGCTAATGCTGACTGTACTAAAATAAAACCCTTCAAATGCAACAAACATCAGCCATTTAATAAAACAATGACTACAATCGATTATAATGACAATCGGAAACGGAAATATCGATAATCATCTCACGAATTTGGCTCGAAAACCATCACGTGGTTCGAATCTGAGTCAGAGTAATATCAGGAAAGACTTTTTATTGAGTCACTGGGTGCATCGAAAATAAGACTTAAAACATCGCGAATGTTGACTGACTTTACGAAGAATAAATTATTAAGTCCTTACGCCACACTATAATGGTTTTGGCTTGCTTAAGTTTTTAGGGTTCCGTACCCAAAGAGTAAAAAGGAACCCTATTACTAAGACTTCGTTGTCTGTCTGTCTGTCTCCACGCTGTATCTCATTAACCGTGATAGCTAGAAATCTGAAATTTTCACGAACGATGTATTTCCGTTGCCGGTATAACAACAAATACTAAAAATTAAAAAAAATATATATTAAGGGGGGTCCCCATATAATAAACGTGTGAAACCGCAAATTATAAGTTTGTCATTTGTATGAAAAACAAAGTTATTTTTTGCGGTCCGAAAAATGTTTGTATTTTAGCTAGTTATTTTAGTAGTAGTTAGTTTGTGTTTTAGTACGTAATATATACGTTCATTTTTCATATATAATGGTACGGAACCCTTCATGCGCGAGTCCAACTCGCACTTGGCTGCTTTTTTCAACCTGATGTTGTTTACTACTAAACTTCAGCGAAACAAATAACACGGATATTTCATACTGGATAGATTAATGGCGTCTAGGAAGATTGCCGATAACGGCGGCTCTCTAAGGAGATCAGCCAGCTGCGCAGGACATATTGCATAAGCATTTGCACAGACACAGGTGCACTCACTCGCATAGCCCTATGGGACGGAAATCCGACACGACCGGAGATAGATCGGGCGCAAGACCGATTTACGTGCTCTACATGGGTCTCCTATACATGGGTGTATCAATCACAAACTTCCAGACTCCGGGCTGCTTTGTGAGTTTCTGAGTTTTATAACCGACGAAGCTATTTCGGCCCCACCGAGGACCCAAGAAGCCGTGCATTTTTATTCGCGATCAGATGTGGGTAAATTTTGGTGGACTCATCACAAGTTTCAGTGTATCGATTCAATCATGCCGCAAGCTCAAGACTTGATCACGGCTGTTGAGGACCTTACACAGCAAGTTATCCTGATTCAAATTGTTCAATTCAAGTGCGCGATATGCATATTGAAATGATGGCACCCTAGCGGATTGCCGGCCACGGCGGCTGTTCTCATATAAGGAGATCAGCCAGCTGCGCAGGACATATTATAGTGCACAAGCATTTGCGCAGACACAGGTGCACTCCCTATTCCCTCACTCTCATAACCCGATGGGATGGCAACCCGAGACGACCGGCGAGAGATCAGGCGCAGGACCGACATTAACGTGCTCTCCGATGCACGGGTGTATCAATAACCACCTTCCAGCTCCTGGCTACTTTGTGAAAGTTTCGAAAACCCACAAAGTGATTTCGGCCCGTCCCGGGAATCGAACCCGAGACCTCGTGATCAGTAGTCGGCTATGCGACCACTAGACCAACGAGGCAGTTAGTTAGTTGAAAAAATATTGAAATAACTTACACGTCACAATGCGACGTAGCCTTTGAGACAAATATATGGATCAGTTTTCTTGAGGTCAACAGCTTTGCGGTCAGTCGTGGATGCAAAGGATACCTTCCTTACGTAGATACAAACAACGCTTTTAATTTGCTAAGAAATTACTCCAATTAGCCGTCATATTTCTGCGAATTTCAGATTGACTCGTAAATACCCTGCCTGAGTATATAATTTCCCTCAACACTTCTCTCGTGGGTTTTACACAATATGCATGTCGTCGCATAGCGCGACTGCTGTGCACTAGGTCTCGGGCTGAAATCGCCCTGAGGGTTTTAGAAACTTTCACAAAAGCAGCCCGGAGTCTGGAAGTTGGCGCTGTTACACCACAGTAGTCGTCGTTACAATTCCACGACAGAGGCCGTCAGGCGGATTTGAGTAAACTCTGACACTAGGGCTTGTTAGGTGATTAAACCTGCAGCTCACTCGATAAGAAGAATAAGGATCTTCTTATCGAGAATCCACTTATGATGATAGACCTACCACATCGCCCAACCTTGATATTTGTAATTATAAATGCATATTCAAAAAACTTAATCGGGTTTTGCAAGCAATTTCACAGAAAGCGGTTACAATTTACCAATATTTGACGTCATATGTTTTGATGCAAGCACCTGGTGACCTTTATTTCTGTCCACTTAAGTAATTTGTAAGTTTTTAATCCACTTCATGTCTTTTTGGAAACTTAAACCTAACATAAAACCAATATAAATAATGATGACAAAACGATTCTAACCTCAAATGATACATTTTATCTCACTGCTAGCTTCTGCCAGCGGTTTCACCCGCGTCCCGTGGGAACTACTCGGCGTACCCGGATAGAAAGTAGCCTATACCCTTCCTCGATAAATGGGCTATCTAACACTGAAAGATTTTTTCAAATCGGACCAGTAGTTCCTGAGATTAGCGCTTTCAAAAAACTCTTCAGTTTTATAATATTATAGAGCTTTTATTTTAGCATGAGTTCCCTGGCAGTTCATATCTGATAGTTAGAGTGATGTAACCTAACGAAACTTAATCGATTATTTTATAAAATCGAATCGATTGACAAAGAAAATGGAATCGGAATTTAAAATTTTTCATATGGCCGCTACTCTACATCGATTTTTTTTCGATTCAGTAACTTGCANGCTATCTAACACTGAAAGATTTTTTCAAATCGGACCAGTAGTTCCTGAGATTAGCGCGTTCAACAAACTCTTCAGTTTTATAATATTATAGAGCTTTTATTTTAGCATGAGTTCCCTGGCAGTTCATATCTGATAGTTAGAGTGATGTAACCTAACGAAACTTAATCGATTATTTTATAAAATCGAATCGGTTGACAAAGAAAATGGAATCGGAATTTAAAATTTTTCATATGGCCACTACTCTACATCGATTTTTTTTCGATTCAGTAACTTGTGTCAATCTCTATTGACGCAAGTCACATTCCGTTCCGTGTATCTGTCATTTTCGACATTCTTTAAACTCATATTTTTTTACATCGATTATTTAATTAATATTTATTTAGTTCATTTAAAATATAAGAAAAAATATCGTTTACTGGGTAATTAACAAAGATACAATATTTTAAAATAACTTTATTTTGTTGGTTTGTTGTTATAGCTTTATAGCAGTTTGCGTGTAATGGAAAAATTTGAACTGTCAGGGAACTCATCATAACGTAAAAATGGTATAGTAAGTATAGATTTTGAATCAAGTCCATGCATTTTTCCGCAATTTGGTTACAGCGAATATAATGGGTATGAATGTAGATCGATGGAGAGGGAGAGGAAGACCAAAGAAAAGATGGATGGATTGCCTGAAAGATGACATGAGTGAGAAGGGAGTGAATGTCAGTATGACGAGTGACAGGGAGAAATGGAAGCAGAAAACATATTGCGGCGACACCAAATAAAATTGTGGACAGGGGAGGGAGATGATGATGTTTACAGCGAAAATTAATAAGTACATTGTTTACCACACTAATATTCATAGCTGTTACGTTAATATCAGCGAACATGTGTACAAATGACTAATGCATTGTATTTGTTTATATACAGCAAATGAATCATGCAATACCTATGTACTATCAACCAATGACATGTATGACCCATTTTGTATCAAGATTTGAAACTGCCAAAACAACAATATAGTATTCCCCAAACTTTTTGTCGTCACTGAACATTGCATGAGTAGCTGCGCAGAAACCAATTCGAGTGACGAGGGTGGGTATGGACACGTACGCGGACTTGTGTGACGAATTTGGAATTGAAACGACAGTTTTTCGGGAACTGTACCTTTACAGCGCATGCCGAATTTCGAACTCTCGGAGTGCCATACAATACATGTCGTTGATTGATAGAAAGACTATAATTAGTCAGTAATTAAAATCCTTACACAATAGGCGAGGTTATTGCCATTTATGGGGTAATATTAAAAAGTTTGCCAGTTTCATCCCGGGGGAACGACTTCCCATCATCGTCATCATTATCATCAGCCTTTTTATCGTCCCACTGCTGGGCAAGCCTCCTCTCACAGAGAAGGATTGAGCGTTAATCACCACGTGCGCTCAATGAGAGTTAGTGATTTCAGACTTTATAGTCCAGGTTCCCTCGAGATTCCTTCACCTTTAATCAGTCATTGGTGTCCAAGATACACTTAGAAAGTACATACAACTTAGAAAAGTTGCATTGGTACAGACAACAGCAGGTCAACGTATACGAATCTGTCAAATTTTACCAATCAAACATTAACCTACCCCCATTGCGATAAGGTTGAAAATCGATTGCAGAAATTTGACAGAAGTCTGTACTTCTCTGCACACAAGTTCACAACTTTTGAGCTATAAAGACTACAGCAACAAATATATTCTTGAGGTAGGTAATACCGAAGAAACTATAAATAAACCTACATATGTAAATACGACACACTTCCTAGCCTGACTAGTAGTAGTAACATAGCTAGGCATAATAAATGCTAGCCTGATAGGAATCCACAATGAGGTTCCGACGGCCATCATTTAGTAGTAATTATAATATTACTATTGTAAAATACAATCATTGATGACGTCATTTGTTAAATGCAGTTGCAGATAAAGACACATGATTGACTAAACAGATAATTTGAAAAAAAAAAATCGACACTTGCCAAATGATGGTGTCACTCGCATTCCAAGGGAATGCCTCCTTCCCTTACCCGGATAAAACAGAGTTACAAATTTTTAACCTTATCACAATAGTGGAAGATTGTACTGCCTCGTTGGTCTAGTTGTCGGATAGCCGACTGCTGCGGACGAGGTCTCGGGTTCGATTCCCGGGGCGGGCCGAAATCGCTTTGTGGGTTTTAGAAACTTACACAAAGCAGCCCGGAGTTGGAAGTTGGTGATTGATAGTATTGATACACCCGTGCATCGGAGAGCACGTTAATGTCAGTCCTGCGCCTGATCTCTCTCCGGTCGTGTCGGTTTGGCGTCGAATAGGGAGTGCACCTATGTCTGCGCAAATGCTTGTGCACTATAATATGTCCTGCGCAGCTGGCTGACCTTCTTATATGAGAACAGTCGCCGTGGCCGACAATCGGCTAGGACGCCATCATCATCAGTGGAAGATTAATGTTTGATTGGTAAAATTTTACAGATTCGGCTAGGTTGATCTGCAGTCGACTATACCTATATTCCTCAGCTCATGCCTCTATATGTGGATTTCTATAATCTGTCTACAGACATATGCGATTTGAATTTGAAATCGCATATGTCTACAAAAAACACGGCTATAGTTGTTTTAACTGCACTTTGACTGGATATGACACGGACAGGTTAAAGTATAAAGTGCGCTTATCCGTCAATTAAATCGACCTTGTGCAATAGACACAAACCGCACACAATATTACGATTCGGGTTAGTGGAGACATGGAGCTAAAGATTGCTTGATACGGCATTTTTTTATGTCAAAGACAGAATTTGCAAATGGACCATTTATTTAGAAGCTAAGATTTTTAGGTCTGTGGCGAATACCTACTGGACCGATTTGGAACAGTGTAAGACAGCCCATTAATCGAGGAAAGCTCAAAGTCAAAGTCAATTTTAAAAGCAGGCTAATTAGATTAACACTTTTTCATCTCAAAATGTACAAAGGACAGCACCCCCAAAAGCGCCCCGCTTTTGCTATAAGTTACTTCTAACCTGATGCTCGAAGGAGTTCCCTATGTACGCGGGTGAAACCGCTGGCGGAAGCTAGATATATAAGTATCGACTTTGGACAAACAGATTATAATCTACAAGATAATTATTAAGTGCATATAACCACGTCAATTTTAAATAAAAACATTGACCCATGAACTTATGTCAATGCTATGAGGAAAATCATGGCAAACATATTTTTTTGATATGGCTGATGGGTCAGAGTCATTATCAGCCTTTTTACTATCCCATGTGCAGGCTGCAGCCTCTTCTCACACAGAGAAGGAATGAGCGTTAATCACCACGTGCGCTCAAGGCAGATTGCCGATTTTAGACGCAAAGATATCATCTGCCTAGCCTTTTCCCAACTACGTTGGGGTCGGCTTCCAGTCTAACCGGATGCAGCTGTGAACCAGTGTT
>NWSH02000520.1:53325-64937 GCA_002382865.2 Heliothis virescens | reverse complement strand
TCTAACCGGATACAGCTGAGAACCAGTGTTTTACTTGGATCGACTGCCTGTCCGACCTTCAGAACCCGGGCAACCCGCTACCCTTGGTAAGACTGGTTCTCAGACTTACTAGCTTCCGACTACCCGTAACGACTGCCAACGATAGTCAAATGACAGCCGGGACCCACCAGTTTATCGTGCCTTCCGAAACACGGAAGAATTCCTCATAACAAGATGGTCACCCATCCATGGATAGACCACGCCAAGCGTTGCTTAATTTGTTGTTGCGTTGCTCCCCGTGCGTAAATTGGCATAGGTACAGACGACAGAGCACATCAAGTTACCACAATCTGTCAAATTTCTACAACCGATTTTCAACCTCATCGCAATGGGGGTAGGTTAATGTTTGATTGGTAAAATTTGACAGATTCGTATACGTTAGACCTGCTGTCTGTACTTTTCACAATAGAGATTCCGTTCAAGGCGCTTCCAGTTGTTTGAATGCTCTAAACGCTGTACACAATAACTTCACATTTCGGGGCTCAAGGAAGTCGTAACAAAGGTCAAACATTCAATAAACAATTCAAGGTCAGAAAGCCATATTGTTTGTTTTTCAAACGTTCTGGGGTTTCTTTGTAAATTTCCAGAAGCCTCCATTTAAATTAATTTCAAAATATTTAAGTTTAAGGACAGTTTCATAGGTTCCTGATAAAGTTATAAATAGCAATCTGACAGGTTAATGTCATTGAGTAGTCAAAATAACATTTCCTTGGCGGTATCTGTCAGATAGCTATTTAGAACTTTATCAGGAACCTGTAGAACAGGCCCTTAATTTTATAAAGATTCTAGGGGTCTAGGTATAGCATCTGCCTTTTTTTCAACTATGTTGGGGTCAGCTTCCAGTCTAACTGGATGCAGCTGAGTACCAGTGTGCCACATGGAGTGACTGCCTATATGAACTTGTCAACCCAGTTACCTGGACAACCCGATAATATGGAAAGACTGGTTGTCAGAATTTCAGGCTTCTGACTACACGTAATGTATGCCAAAGATGTTCAAATGACAGCTGGGACCGACGTATTTTACGTGTCTTCCGTAACACGGAGGAACTCGTCCTGACAAGATGGTCACCCATCCACGGATCGACCCTTTTGAACGTTGTTTAACCTTATGATCGTTCGACTATAATGTCACTCGGGAATAACCTAACTTCCCTCAACACACAAACAAACAAACAAAATTTTGCTGTTTGTATTATATTATCAGTCGAATAGACGGCGAGAAATTCGAGAAGAGCTCGTGGCTATGTCAAAGCCGCGCGGATCGATCGTACATAAGGTTAAGCAACGCTTGGCGCGGTCGGTCCGTGGATGGGTGACCATCTTATCATAACGAGTTCTTCCGTATTTCGGAAGGCACGTTAAACTGGTGGGTCCCCGCTGTAATTTAAACATCTTTGGCAGTCGTTACGGGTAGTCAGAAGCCAGAAAGTCTGACTAGTCTTACTGGGTGTAGGAGCTTAGATAGGCAGTCGCTCCATGTGGCACACTGGTACTCAGCTGCATCCGTTGGAAGCTGGCCCCAACATAGTTGTGACAAGACAAAGACAGCACGTACATTTACACACNGGTAACTGGGTTGTGGAGGTCAGACAAGCAGTCGCTCCATGTAAAACACTGGTTTTCAGCTGCATCCAGTTAGATTGGAAGCCGACCCCAAAATAATTGGGAAAAGGCTCGGCAGATGATGAGACGGCGAGACAATTACCATGTCTAACTCAAAAATCCTTTTCAGATTGTCCCCAATACCTAGACAGGATGATATGGCTGCAAGGACTCTGCAACATTGGGTACTCTGCAGAGTCATACACCAGGATCATACACGCTGACACGACCAGGGATAAGCACGAGAGGCTCTGGGCGGCCCTTGCTGGAAGCCCGCAAACTGAGAAGGAGTATATGGTAGTTATATTTCTTCTTCATCATTTCTGTGTGCTCCATTGGTCTAGTGGTCGCATAGGGCCAGGCCGAAATCGCTTTGAGGGTTAAGAAGCTTCCACAAAAGCAGCCTGGAGTTTGGAAGTTGGCGGTGTTACACCCCCGTGCCTGGGGCACGTAAAGCCGGCGTCCTCGAATGCTACTCTGTAGCAGCCGCATATAAATCAACGTCAGAGGCCATCAGGCGGATTTGAGAAAACTCTGACACTAGGGTTTGTCAGGTGATTAAACCTGCAGCGAGTGAGATAAGAAGAAGAAGGTTGCTGTGATGCCGGGGCTGCGAGATTGTTCGCGCTAAACAAAAAATTTTGCTTTAAGCTTTAATTGATATATTCTTTCTTCCAGATTCTAGAAACCACAATACCGATAATAACAAACGAGACAGAAAGCATACAACTAAGGATAATCGCTCTCCACACTTTCCTAAGCTCGTCGAATGTTCGAGAATCAGACTTCATGTTCATACACAACTATATCAGAAACTGTGACAATAGCCAGCTGAAACGGTTCTGGTTCGCCACCATGAAGAATTTGGAAGCCAACAAGCATTTTTCTGGATATAAAATCACGTGAGTATTTTAAGCAAGCCTATTTTTAGGGTTCCGTACACAAAGGGTAAAACGGTACCCTATTACTAAGCCTCCGCTGTCTGTCTGTCTATCACCAGGCTGTATTTCGTGAACCATGATACCTAGAAAAAATATAGCTCACAGCTGATATATTTCAACAAATACTAAAAACTGTACTAAAATAAGAATTTTAGGGGGCTCCCATGCAACAAAATTGATTTTTGTACAGAACCCTTAGTGCGCGAGAGCGGTATTTTAAATCTATGTATTACACTAACGTTATAAATGAAGAGAAATATTTTTTATACTAATATAATGAAGAATTTTTTTTTTTTTGTGTGTTTGTTTGTTGGTACCCTAAAGGCTCCGGAATTACTGAACCGATTTGAAAAATTCTTTCACTGTTAGGAAGCTACACTATCCCTGAGTAACATAGGCTATATTTTGTCCGGGCATAGAACGAAATTCCCCTGGAATGCACTAAACAAAACAGCGTCAAATCTATACTAATATTATAAAGCTGAAGAGTTTGTTTGTTTGTTTGAACGCGCTAATCTCAGGAACTACTGGTCCGATTTGAAAAATTCTTTCAGTGTTAGATAGCCCATTTATTGAGGAAGGCTATAAGCTACTTTTTATCCGGGTGCGTGCAGTAGTTCCCTCGGGAAAGCGGGTGAAACCGCTGGTACTACATATAAGGCTGAAGAATTTGTTTGCTTGAATTCATTAATCTGAAATTCAAGATTAGCTAAACTGATAAAAGAGATGTATTACTATCTCTTATTACTTAATCTTTTACATTAACTAACTAAAAATCGGCCAAGTGCGAGTTGGACTCGCGCACGAAGGGTTCCGCACCATTATCTATGAAAGAAGTACAATAGGAATGGTCAAGTGTGAGTTAGTTAAGTTGCACATTATTTCTAATAGATGGCGCTACTAGTATACACTTTTGCAATTAATTAATATAAATCAACAGCCTTAATAATTGCTTTTTTTTAATTTTAGTATTTGTTGTTATAGCGGTAACGGATATACATCATTTGTGAAAATTTCAGCATTCTAGCTATCACGGTCAATGAGATACAGCCTGGAGACAGACAGACAGACAGTCAGACAACGAAGTCTTAGTAATAGGGTTCCGTTTTACCCTTTGGGTACGGAACCCTAAAAACCAAAAACATTTGCTATTCCCTTTCTCTTCTGTCTTATCTAAATATTATCATAAGTATCTATACTTATTATAAATCTGTAGAGAGGTCAATTTTGTACATGAAATATATTTCCAAAATAACTATTAGGGGGTGATTAGGGATCGATACTGATGCCAAAAATGCAATCAGTAGAATTTTTGTCTGTCTGTCTGTATAACCGTTATAGAAACAAAAACTACTCGACGGATTTAAACGAAATTTGGTACAATTATTATTCATACTCTTGAGCTGGTTATAGTATATTTTCATCACGCTGCAATCAATAGGAGCAGAGCAGTGGAGGGAAATGTTGGGAAAACGCATTGACGCTGGCATAAACGACATGATCCGCGTACGAAGTCGCTGGCAGAAGCTAGTACTTAATATTAATATTACATATACTTAATATTTCTAATATGATTTAATATTATTAAAGCAAAAGTAACTATATCTGTCTGTATTCAGTTTAATTTAAATCAGCTCAGTGTAATTATTTAGCATGAAAGAACTATTAAAGTGGATTTTCTTAAACATAGAACAATATGTTGTCTATATGAGACTTATAAATGCATTTGTCGGTCAAACACCTAAGTTTTTAGGGTTCCGTAGTAAACTAGGAACCCAGTTTCGCTATGTCTGTCTGTCCGTCCATCCGCGGATATTCTCAGTTACTGTTAGCGCTAGAAAGTTGAAATTAGTTACCAATATCTATATCAACCACGCCAGCAAAGTGCAAAAATAAAAAGTGAAAAAAATAATTAGGGTGCCTCCCCTACACGTAAAATGGTTTTTTTTTCCATTCCAACCCTAACGTGTATCGTTGGATAGGTATTTTAAAATGAACGTATTTTTTTATGTTATTTTGTATGTTTACTGAAAAAAATTTTTGATTATGTCAATATTTTCGGAAAGAATTGAACCAAAAGTTGAAAAATAGGCGTCCCCCTCCTCTTTTGAAACGTAAGTTTAGAAAATATGAAAAAAACTCTAGTTAAACTTTCTAGGAAAATTATTTTGAACGTGATACAGATAGCAGTTTTTGAGATGTAGTACCTTATTGAAAATCGCAAATTATAACTTTGTTACTCATATATTTGTATGAAAAACAAAGTTATTTTTTGTTGCCGAAAAATGTTTGTGTTTCGGCTAGTTGTAGGTAATAGATACGTTAATTTTTCATAGATAATGGTACAGAACCCTTCGTGAGCGAGTCCAATTTGCACTTGGCTGGTTTTTTATTAGTTGCAAGAAAACTCATTTTGAAACTCTGCAACAATATGACGAATGTAATATAGTTTTTCTTGTGAATTCTGTTGAGAATTTTCTAGGTCGTATAGTAAAATATATTATTTGGAAAAATTAAATCTAGGTTAGGTTTTAAGTAATCAATTAATCTGCGGGGTAAGTGTCTATACTTAAGGCCCGTTTCCACATTGCGATTTATGTATGTATGTTTTTATGTATGTTAATCCATATCTCCGGCAGTTATAGACCGATTTGAGAAATTATTTTTGTGTTTGAAAGAGTACGATGTCAGTGTGGTCCCATGGTAAGGAGACCAGGATTTGATGATGGAATCCTAGAGAAATTGAGAGAACTCTTCAAATTTCGTACGCTTTTTTACGTCGATGATACTATCACAGGACCGACTGTCACTGTGGGTGGGTATGGGTATTAAAAAGATATTATAGTTTTAGACCCGAAAACTGAAAAGCCTAAAAAACACTGAAAGGGATAAAATAAAACTTTTTATGGCTCCAGAAGTCGGTGGTAAAATAAACACAGTCAACAGACCTGCAGACACCGACTTCTAGAGCCATGTGAAAAGTTTTATTTTATCCCTGTCAGTGTTTTTTTGTGAAGTCGGTTTTGTTTTTTTTGTAAAAAGTTTTTTTTATATTGCTGCAAGATGCTACTTGCACTGTGTAAACGTAATCTTGCAATAGGTCATATATTCCTGCAATAAAATGGCAAGCAACGGGCAATGAAATCGCAATGTGTAAATGGGCCTTAACAATACAAAGCTAAAGTTTGTTTGTATGACTGTTTTGAAAAAATCTTTTAGTTTTAGATAGCATATTTATACATAGTGCTATAGGCTTTTTATCTAGATACGGGAAGTAGCTTCCAAGAAACCAGGCGATACCGCAGGAAACTGCTAGTCACAAATAAAAACAAATAATCACACACATTGACACCAATTTTTTAGGGTTCCGTACCCAAAGGGTAAAATGGGACCCTATTACTAAGACTTCGTTGTCTGACTGTCTGTCTCCACGCTGTATCTCACTAACCGCGGCAGCTAGAAAGCTAAAATTTTCAAAAATGATGTATTTCCGTTGCCGCTATAACAACAAATACAAAAAATTACAATAAACGTGTGAAACCGCAAATTATAAGTTTGTTATTCATACATTTGTATGAAAAACAAAGTTATTTTTTGCGGTCCGAAAAATGTTTGTATTTTGGCTAGTTGTAGGTAATAGATACGTTCATTTTTCATATATAATGGTACGGAACCCTTCATACGTGAGTTCATCTCGCACTTGTCCGGTTTTTTGTCCAAAACCAAAAATATTTTCTCCCTTCCAGATCTTTCTACGTGCCTTTCGTCGTCAACCAAGTATCGAACCCGGACCCTCTGTACTGGGCGACAAACAACTACATCATCAGTGCCCATGAGGAAGACAGTACAGCATCGCTGCAGGTCTTCAGTGTGGGAGACTCTGAGGGGGTACTCCCAAACTTCGTAGGAGCCAAGCTCAGTACCGGTGGGAGACGGCCTTTTAAAGCTGATGTGAGTATCAGGCTGTCATCATCATCATCAGCCTTTGTATCGTCTCACTGCTGTGCTGCGGCCTCCTCTCACACAGAGAAGGGTTGAGCGTTAGTTACCACGTGCGCCCAATGCGGGTTGATGATTTTAGACTTTATTGTCCTGGATTCCTTGAGATGTTTTCCTTTGCCTTTAATCAGTCATTGGTGTCTAAGATATACTTAGAAAGTACACACAAACATAGACAATTTTCATTGGTACTTGCCTGACCTGGAATCGAACTCTCATACTCATACTTGAGAGGTTAATGCTTTACCTCTAATAATAATGGCGTCTAAGGCCGATTGTCGGTCATGGTGGCTGTTCTCATATAAGGAGATTAGCCAGCTCTGCAGGACATATTATAGTGCACAAGCATTTGCGCAGACACAGGTGCACATTCGAGAGTGTTTACTTATGAGAGTGAGGGAATACCTCTCATAGCGCGATGCGACGGCAACTTTTACTTTATAATTATGCAACAAATACCTTATTTTCAGATCTACGTGGTAATGCAAGGAGTAGCCACAAGTCTATTTAAGAAGTTCGACCATTATCATGACCAGGGTCTGAAGGTGGAAGATCTGATTCAAGTCCTGAAAAAGATGAAGGCGTGGGATGTTAAAGTGCCTGAAAAGGTATTTATATTTTTTGAAAATTATATTGTTAAGTAACTGTTCGATAGTACTCATCTTTCGATACCAGTTGAAATTCAAAATTTGAAATAGTATATTTTTCTATAAAGGCAAGATTCTGTGGACGGACACAAACGTTTCTCCTGGTCTACTCGCTCTAGCAAACAGTAACAAATTTCTTAGATGACTGCAAAATCGCTAACTTTGTGCGCGATATGCTGCCTAGCCTTGCACCAACCCGTGCACATATTTTGTTCGCGGACAAAAGTGTGCGAATTTTGAGGAATTTCTAGCTCTCTTTTGGTATCCCAGAATCCCCACTGCTTTTTCGGACTATGCAATGGATACGAATGCAATACTTTTCCTACGTCAAAATGAGTTTCTGTTCTGACCAGGTTCACATAGATGTGGTGGTTAAGATCCATGACAAGACAGTATTCGCGACTCACATGAACCAGTCGCGATTTGAAAGTGGCAGCGGCGAAGATTGTAAGTAACAGTTTACCAACCTACCTACTTACTACCACCTGGTACTTAGTAAGACACCTAATAAGTCTTGACTGCCTCGTTGGTCTAGTTGTCGCTGAGCACGAGGTCTCGGGTTCGATTCCTGAGACGGGCCGAAATCGCTTTGTGGGTTTTAGAAACTTTCACAAAGCAGCCCGGAGTTGGAAGTTGGTGATTGATACACCCGTGCATCGGAGAGCACATTAATGTCGGTCCTGCGCCTGATCTCTCTCCGGTCGTGTCGAATTGCCGCCCTATCGCGCTATGCGAGTGAGGGAATAGGGAGTGACCTGTGTTTGCGCAAATAATACTTGTTAATAGCAACTGTTTTTTGTTTCAGTGGCATACATAGAAGATTTCCTTCGATTCGGAAGCCATATAAATCAGCAAATAGTATACTACCCCTTCCAAACAGACGTGAATCTAGCCAGCGAGATGGGTAAGACATATTTATAAGCAGAACTAGCACTTCATCATCATCTGCCTAGCCTTTTCCCAAATATTTTTTGGTCGGTTTCCAGTCTAAACGGATGCAGATGAAAACCAGTATTTTACATGGAGCGACTGCCTGTCTGACCTAAACAACCCAACTGGCTTGAGTCAGAAGCCAAATAGTCTGACAAGCTAGTTAGCTTGTCTTTTTATCTGGCTTCTGACTACCCGTAACGACTGCAAAAGATGGTCAAATGTCAGCCGGGACCCACCAGTTCATCGTGCCCTACGAAACACGGAAGAACTCGTTATGACAAGATGGTCACCTATCCATGGACCGACCGCGCCTAGAGTTGCTTAATTTTATAATCGATCGATCCGCGCGGCTTTGACTTAGCCACGAGCTCTTCGAAATTAGCACTTAAGAATATGCTTTTAAAGATCATTTTTCGTTATCAGGAACACCTATTCGACTGCAATCAACGATTTTGTCTTTTACTTCGATAAGAGGCAACTTGACCGCGCCTACTTCTCAAGATCAGACGTGGAAGAACGATTTGCATATCAGGTATGTCTTGATCTGCCTAGCCTTTTCCAGCAGACAGTGGGTACAATATTTTCATGCATAGATGGATGGTTATCTGACTTTCACCTGGTCCCAATGATAAGAAAATACTAACATCCGAATTGAGAACCTCCATCTTTTTGGGAAGTCATTTAACGGAATGAATTCCTTTTTGTATGAAAAGAGGCCTGTGCCTTGCATTGGGACTATATAATGTTCGATAATAAATAGAATCTTTGTTAATTTTCTACTAGCTGTTTTCGTGCGGTTTCATTTGCATCCCAGGAGAACTTCTTCCCGTACTCGGATAAAATACATCCTGTATTACTCGAAAATAGTCTAGCTACCCAACAATGAAAGAATTTTTCAAATAAGTTCAGTAATTCGGAGCCTTTATGGTACAAAGAAACAAAAAATAATGTTTTCTTTTTATTAGCATAGAAGTATAGATGACGACTGTATGACACCCCTGCGCCTAACCTAGATCCGCCCTTCATAGCTGTTACTTAGCCATGACATTTTATTCCATTCTGATTCTACTTCTTCTTCCAGATATCAAGGAACTTCGGTAACCACGCTGTCCACTGATGGGCCATTGGTTCAGTCATTACATTCGGCGAGAATCCAGCAGTCAATGGTGGCTCATCTACCAATGAAGTTTAACGTCTCGTTCTCTAATACCGACCAGTCGTTGGAGTGAGTATGAACATTATCTACTTAGCGTCAATTCACACCGAGACGCGACGCGACGCGACGCTGCACGCAGATTTTACATAGAGCGACTCAAAATATACTTTATTCACTACGCGAAAGGATACACATTTAATTGTGAGAATTCAGATACGTCGCGCTGCACCTCGAGACGCCGCGCGGCGCCGCGCGGCGCAGCGCGGCGCAGCGCGACGCATCTTGACGCAGCGGTGACGCGCGGCGGGCAAGATCGGTGCTGCATCTCGCGATTTGCTTCGTTTTTAAGATACGTCTCGCGACGCCGCGCGGCGTCGCGCTACATCAAAGCCGCGTCGCGTCGCGTCGCGTCTCGGTGTGAATTGACCCTTACGGTGCGTCATACATGAGCGATTTGGATGCAAACGCGAAGCAATGCGAGCGCCACGGGATGTAAATAGAGAGTCAATTGTTTTTGAACTGACCTGTTTTTGAAGTGACGTGGTATAGTGCGGCGCATCCTATTGCTTCGAATTCAAGCTTTAGTTGATTCGCTCACGTAGGACGCATGCTAAGCCTTTTCCCAAGTATGTTGAGGTAGGCTTCCAGTTTAACCAGATGCAGCTGAATAACAGTGTGCCACATGTAGCGACTGCCTATCTGACCGCTTCAACCCAGTTACCTGGGCAAACTGATACCCTTTGGTAAGGCTGATTGCCAGACTTTCTGGTTTCTGACTACCCGTTATGACTGCCAAAGATGTTCAAATGACAGTCGGGACCCACCAGTTTTTTGCGCCTTTCAAAACACGGAAGTGGAAGACCTCTTTATGACAAGATGGTCACCCATCCACAGACCGACCGCGCCAAGCGTTGCTTAACCTTATGATTGATCGATCCACGTGGCTTTGACTTAGTCACGAGCTCTTCTACACGAGGTCCTCAAGCAAAGTATAGATAAATATGTCATATTCTAAAATGCATTAAGTAATTTTATTTCTAGATTAACATGGCCAAACCCAGGAGCACAACAAGGGGGCGTGGCGATGCACTCTCGCGCACAAATCGCTGTCGAGACCTCTGCATTGAAGTCTACCTCCACGGTCACAGCTGGAGACAACAGTTTGGCTGTAAGTACCCTTTTCGCCAATAAACATTGGGATTCTGAAGTAAGCCATTAATTGATCTCTTGCACAATTTTTTGTACGATCTGGTCATGAAGATTGGTTTTTTCGAAGATGGCTACTACTGACAGTCTAAAAATGTTGAAAACATAACATTAAAATGATGAAAACATAACATTACTGCGCATGTTTGAGCCATGGCTATTTGGCTAACTTCAGAAATGTAAAGTTAAATGGCGCGAACTGTGTTATTATTGTTATAAATATAATAATAATATCAATTGAAATCATAGTAAAATTCAAAATGAATAGACAAAGTTACTACTAATATTATAGTTATATAGGTGAGAGGTTTATTTAATGTCGAATATTACAGACAACAAGTCGGCTAAATAACATACAGACGTGTGATGAACTGGCGTGTTCAGTAAAAGGGCTAGCTGTCTGATTAGATGGCCATTTTAACCAACATAAGCCTCTTTCTACATCGACACTTTGTTCAGGGCATTTATTCAAAATACACAAACAAGGATGTGGACTAAGTTATATTTTTTTTAGAATCTCGACACTAAGAGCGTGTTCTTCGACTGCGAGCGACCAATGACCGGAGCTGAGGTTTTGGACAAGCTTTTTACTTCACAAAATAATCATTATGAGTGAGTAAACGAACAGAAAGATTTTCTATTGATTAGTTAACAAGTTAAGAAAAGAATTGTAGGATCTTTCCAAAATGGCATATGGAGACAAAAAATTTTTTCAATCAATGGGCTGTAGTGGTGAGATTCCATCAATATTGTTAGCGTAAAAAAAATTGTACACGTCAGCGCAGGTCTACTGTTAGGATATATTCCTGCCATGCGATTCTCTAACTGACACATCATAGATGACAGCAACGACGACCTCACAAATGACAAGCTTTTCGGTTTGAAGGATATAATCGAAGGCGAAGTCGTCGTAGGGCACGCCACAATAGTGGCGGTAAGTCCCCTCTTTGAGGAGTGGCTCGGGAGGAGTCATGGCGCCCTCACCTTCCGCATGACGCAGGTCCTCACCGGACACGGATGTTTCGGGAGGTACCTGCATCGCATTGGGCGGGAGGTGGCGCCCGGGTGTCACCACTGCGCGGACGGT
>NWSH02000520.1:39333-51103 GCA_002382865.2 Heliothis virescens | reverse complement strand
AAAAAAAAAAAAAAAAAAAAAAAAAAAAGGCGAAGTCGTCGTTGTCGTCGAAGGCGAGGATGATTTTTCATACATTTGGAACTATATTTTAGTTCTATGTCACGCCGTCAACGTCGTTGAAGCGTTGCGATCGCGCACTTATAGATGTTGCAACGATGATTTCTTGGTTGTAAAGATGTTTTGCGTTAGAGAATCACCCCCGTTCATGAAGAAATGTCGTAATTTTGCGAACAATAGAAATGTTCGCACGCAATTTGTTACTGTTTGTTAGAGTGAGTAGACCAGACGAAAATATTGTGTTTGTCACTGTGACGCAACTTAGAACTTCTAAGACCTTTTAACCGACTTCAAAAAAAAGAAAAAGGCTCAATTCGACCACGTATTCATATTTTTTTTGTAGCCAAAGTAAATACGCTCATCTATCTCTCTTTTCCAGCTTCCTAACCTCCATCCAACCATCCCTCATCATCTTGAACAGTATCCTCCTGTTCACCTCCCCCCCCTCAGGGTCCTGCGGCCTCATACTCCCCCCCCAGCACCTGATGAAGACGGAGAACGATGTCCTGAGGCTCAAAGTTCAGGTCAACAAGATGAATGTGAATGAGGACACCACCAAGTTTGATTTGTCTATGCTGTTGAATTATTTCAGGTATGTTAATAAAATTCTTCTTAAATATAGTTAAGTTTTCCATATTTTTCAACTGTTACGTTGTTCTAGTGGTCGAAAAGATGACTGCTTTGTAAAAACGGTGCCAAGTGTGAGTCGGACTCGCGCACGAAGTGTTCCGTACCGTACACGTTTATTGTATGGGGACCCCCCTTAATATATGTATATTTTTATTTTTAGTATTTGTTGTTATAGCGGCAACAGAAATACATCATTTGTGAAAATTTCAGCTTTCTAGCTTTCAACGTAGTCTCAGTAATAGGGTCCCGTTTTACCCTTTGGGTACGGAACCCTAAAAACGGGTCAAGTGTGAGTCGGACTCGCGCACGAAAGGTTCCACGACCAATTGAAAATGGCCAAAAATTGCATCCCTAAATTATTTATTTTATTTTAGTTTTCAGTATTTGTTGTTATAGCGGCATCGATAATACCTACACAATACCTACATCATCTGTGAAATTTTCAACTGTCTAAAGGCCCGTTTGCACGTTGCGATTTCATTGCCCGTTGCTTGCCATTTTATTGCAGCAAGATGCTACTTGCACTGTGTAAACGTAATCGTGCAATAGGTAAATGGTCGCCTGTCAAATACTCCTGCAATAAAATGGCAAGCAACGGGCAATAAAATCACTATGTGTAAATGGGTCTTAAGTGTCACGGTTCATGAGATATAGCCATGTGATAGCAGCCGGATAGCAAAGTCTATATAGGTTTTACCTTTTGGGTACGAAATCCTTAAACTTCAGATGAATAACAAAATGAGAAAAGACCTTCTAACAATTTCGTTTAAAAAATACCTTTTTTTCAGCCGTGAAGAACCACGGAAGGTTTTCTTTGAAATGGAGGCAGTCACCAAGGTCGAGACGACGGGAGGCAATGCGAACCTTCAACTCACTATCCATGGTCTTCAGCCAAGTGCTGATAATGTTACCAGGAAGGAATGGACGGTCAGTATTCACACAGTTTAAATATATGTAGAACAGTTGGGAATTAAGCTACCTACTAACGTTCAAAATGTCACACTCACACAAGCATGCGCATTAACGAGCATTTATGTACCTTTACTAGTGCTGTCAGTACTGGCTGTCACGTCAAGAGCTACCGCGCCAGCTATGATTTGAGCAAAATAGGAACAAAAGTTTGACAGGCATCTACCAAGTGACAACCCTACGGCTTCGATGGTGCTTACGTCATCATTTTGACAACAAGGCTTAGCTTCATTACTGGTACATCTTTATTCTGTGGTATTCATCACCTGCCAAGGTGCGGAACCCTTCATACGGGACGTTCATGTCAAAACGGCATCATGTATGACAACAGCTTTCTAGCTATTATGGTTCACTGAAGGACTGATGGACAGTGAAGTCTTAACGCGGAATCCTAAAAAAACCGGCCAAGTGCGAGTTTGACTCGCGCATGAAGGGTTCCGTACCCTATTCCTCTTATTATTTTTTTCATTTTTATTTTTCAGCTTTCTACCTATCACGGTTAGTGAGATACAGCGTGGAGACAGACAGACAGACAGATAGACAGACAGACAGACAAACAACGAAGTCTTAGTAATAGGGTCCCGTTTTACCCTTTGGGTACGGAACCCTAAAAAAGAAAATAAAAGCTACAAGGTGTTAGAAAAGGAACTACTAAAGTAGTTAATACGATTTATTAACTTTCCGGGCATTCATTAACAATATCAAAAATACGGTTGAATTGAAAACCTCCTCCATTTTTGAGGTCGGTTAAAAGTATTATCATTCAGCCACTTATACAAAGTGAATTTTAAACAATCTGCTATTTAGTAATTTAAGCTTACACGGATAAACATTACAGAAAACACGCACAACAAACCTATACACCGTGTTCCTGAGGTTATACATTAACTTTGGCATTTATTCAGTCCATTAAATTGACCATTTTTTACTATGGACACTATTAGAAATTCTAATTAAAAAAATATATATACAAACTTAATGCTTAGATGAAATTTATCTAATATGAATTACTCTTTACCTTATACCTACCTCTTTGATAGTTTTGGCTGCACAAAGTGGCAACATCTCACAAATAAAGACTTTCTCAAAGCACAACATAATTAACTTAAATTAACAATAACTTAAAAACTATGCCATTTAAACTACTACTTATTTTGTACGAAATGTTTAACAAGAGCTATAGAAGTGTTATTCAAAATTAATGCATAGTCTCAGGAACACGGTGTATATGTATATCACTAAGGAAGTAAAGACACGTTGTCGACATAACCCCATGGGAACCACCTTATGGTGTTTGTTAAAAGGGACTCCATGTAGCTGTCATATGTATATTTATATATTATGTACTGTGAGTGTCTTATGGTGTGTGTAAGATGGTATGCAACAATGCATGGGGACTTATTTTTGATGTTTTGATATAAAATTAGTTACGAGATTTTAGAGTTCCGTACCCAAAGGGTAAAACGGGACCCTATTACTAAGACTTCGTTGTCTGTCTGCTATAGCTAGAAAGTTGAAATTTTCACAAATGATGTATTTCCGTTGCGGCTATAACAACAAATACTAAAAAAAAATAAAAAATCATGATTAAGGGGGGTCCCCATACAATAAACGTATGAAACCGCAAATTATAAATTTGTTATTCATATATTTGTATGAAAAACAAAGTAATTTTTTGCTGTTCGAAAAATGATCGTATTTTGGCTAGTTGTAGGTAATAGATACGTTCATTTTTCATATATAATGGTACGGAACCCTTCGTGCGCGAGTCCAACTCGCACTTGGCCGGTCTTTAAAAACATATTGTTAGTCTATTTTAAGCTTTTTTGAAGGATAGATTCCACCGGGTTTCTTCGAGATGTTTCCTTCAATCGTAATTAAGACATATTTAGAAATTAGGTGTCTACTTACATCTGTCAACAAATTACTTTACAGTTTGACAGAAGTTTTATTTTGTCTCTAATCTTTTCAAAGTTGCATTGGGACGCCAGCGGGTCAACTTTCCTGAATCTGTCTAATTTTACCAATGGAACCTTCTACTATTGTGATAAGGTTGAAAATCTATCGAAGAAAGACAGATTGAATGTGGTGGCGTCTAGACTTCCCGACCTGGAATATTTTTTTATTCCTCATTTTCCTCAGATATGTCTCCGAGAACAAGACATCAGCCACGCGGCTTCAGACCAGGACATCTCCATCCACCCAGCGTCCTACGAAGGTCACCTGACCTTGACCTACTCCGGCAACAAGAGCGACTGCTTCGAGTCCGGCCCTGCCTCAGAATTGACCTTGAAATATAAGGGTGTGCCTCAGAATTTGTATGGGAAACTAGAGAGGTACTTTGAGGTCAAAATCTTTGGTAGTAATGTGAGTATATTTTATTTGTTTTCATTAAATAATTCTTCTGGCAATACTTGAAAATTTTTTTTTTTTTTATTATAAGTTAAACTTAAAAGTACTCGCGTCCTGAAAAAACATCCTGCAACCGCATAGAAAGTAGCCCATATCCATTTTCAGGACTATCTACCTGTATACTGATTTTCATTAAATTTGGTTCAATAGCGCGACAAACATACAGAGTTACATCTTTTTCATTTATAGTATGGATTTATTTAGGGTAGAATGTCATTTTACAGAATTTTTTATTCATATTTGAAAAAAAAAATATTTCTTATTTTCCATTTTAAATTCACTTAGGTACTTATTTTTGAGCCGGCTAAGCGCCTCATAATACTCATCCTGTATACTATTATACAATTCCTATTCTTGCTAGCGATAGTAACTGTGTCTTCTTTCAGCTGTCAGAGATGGGTATCCTGGAGTCAGACATCGTCACCCAGACAGCTCTGGGTCAGCTACTGAGGAGTTACAGTAAAGAACCTCTAAATGTTACTGCTGTTATCAAGGTGAGCACTCTTCATCCTCTCCTCTATCCAGGTCCAAGTTCATCATCACCATCAGCCTTTGTATCGTCCCACTGCTGTGCTGCGGCCTCCTCTCACACAGAGAAGGATTGAGCGTTAATCACCACGTGCAAGAGATGCGGGTTGCTGATTTCAGAATTTATAGTCCAGATTTCCTCGAGATGTTTTCTTTCACCTTTCATCAGTTATTGGTGTCCAGGATATATTTAAAAGTAGGTACTTACAAATAAATTTATAAAAGTTGCATTGGTACTTGACCTGGAATGGAACCTGTACACTCTTGAGAGGCTAGTAAGGGATGAGAGCTTACGCGTAGCTGGCTGATCTCCAAGAACAGCAGACGTGGTGGGCTTTCACCTGAGCCACAAGATACAAGCGTACAAAACCAACGCCAAGTAATATAAACTATTTTGATTTTTAACTGACTTCGAAAAAAGAGGAAGTTTTCAATGCGTCGGAATTCTTTTTAGGGTTCCGTAGGACTAGTAGAACTAAAACCCTTATAGTTTCGCCATGTCTGTCTGTCCGTCCGCGGATAATCTTGGTGACTGTTAGCTCTAGAAAGCTGTTTGGTACCAATATGTATACCAACCACGCCGACAAAGTGCAAAAATAGAAAGTGGAAGGAAATTTTTTATTAGGGTGCCTCCTCTGCACGTAAAGTGGGGATTGTTTTTTTTGTTTACCCTGTCATTTACCCAATAATTTCCAGGAACGAAACGGCTTAGCGTCGGTCAGCGTGAATAAGGGTGCTGACATGCAGTTCAAGTCTGACAACTTCGCGTGGCTGCTGGACAGCTGGACGGATATGCAGATCATGAAGACTCTTGGGTTATACCGTAAGTCAATATTTTTTAATTTGGTATCTTTTGCCTGATTTTCCTGGCTTAAAATCCTCAAGGTATTAGGTACAGGAAATTAAATTCATAAGAACTAAATCCCGTATTGAGTTTTGGAAAAAGTTCGAAAATATTCTTGTGAGGTCCGACGTTTTTGTTGAAACACAACTACCAATATTTAGGCTTTAAACCTTTCTACTTTTTTTGTACTAGCTCCGGTTAGTGGTTTTACTCGCATCCCATGGAAATTATTCCGCGCACCATAATAAGTTTTTTCAGAACCGTCCAGTAGTACTTGAGATTAGCGCGTTCAAAAATACAAACAATTTTTTTCACTTTATAATCCAACTAAAATTATAAAATGATAGTTTGTAGGTATACATTTTTGTTCAATACAATTTTGGCAGTAATAGATATAGCATATACTAGTATATCAGAATAACTTACAGCAAAATTCAATATTTTGTCTACCTCTGGATTTGCTTACCAGAGATAGGAATTTGACATTACTTGTATGGGGCTAATGTCAAAATTCTATCTCTAGTATGCAAATCCAGAGGTAGATAGGTTATTGGGAACGGCCGTAAGAGGCCATTTTTATCCATGTTCAGGATGCAGTTCCCTCGGGACGCAGGTGAATCCGCTGTAGGAAGCTAGTATGTAATCATGCAATTTGTTTTAGGTGAATGTCGCGTCCAAGAGAATTCGGTAAACCTGCTGTTTGGTGGAGAAGAACACGTCATGACTTCGGATTGCCATGAGAATGTCGTGCTAGCCGACTGCACTGACAGACCTAAGTATGTAGTAGTTTCATTTAATGATTTAGAGCTCATTTTCTTTATATAGAGTGAGCTGCAGGTTTAATCACCTAACAAGCCCTAGCGTGAGAGTCTTCTCAAATTCATCTAACGGCCTCTGACGTGGAGTTATAACTACGACTGCTGTTGCTGCATTCGAGGACGCCGGCTTGACGTGCCCTCCCAAGCACGGGGGTGTAACACCGCCAACTTCCAAATTCCAGGCTGCTTTGTGAAAGTTTCTAAAACCCACAAAGCGATTTCGACCTGACCCGGGAATCGAACCCGAGACCCGTGGCATGACAGTCGCGCTGTGCGACCACTAGACCAGCACACTGCAGACTTATAGTCGGCCAATAGGCTGTTCCCGATCATAAAGTGATACTAACATAGTTATAAGTTTATTTACTAACACAAACTGTATTATAATTATATGTATGTTAGTCCTTAAGGTATTTATCTATGGGCCAAAGTAGCCTGCAAATAAAGATTTTATTATTATTATTATTATAAATCAGTATGAAAATGAATGGTAGTATGCACATAACAATGATGAGATATTTTGCTGGTATAAGATGGACTAAAAACATCGTGGCGATTGGCGCTTTTCTTTAAAAAAAATGTCTTTCGGTGGATTAACTGTCGCCCGGCTGTTTAGTCTGCACTGAGTCGGCTTAAATAACTTTGTTATTGAAAGATTTCAAGGATAATTTGAACCCTGCCGGGGCTGCGGCATTGTGGGCGCGAGTTACCATGGCCCTGGTATACAAAGGGCTCCTGAAGGAATATGATGGATTTGAGCCAGTAAAGGCCCATTTACACATTGCGATTTCATTGCCCGTTGCTTGCCATTTTATTGCAAGAATATTTGACAGGCAATCATTTACCTATTGCACGATTACGTTTACGCAGTGCAAGTAGTATCTTGATGCAATAAAATGACAAGCAACGGGCAATGAAATCGCAATGTGTAAACGGGCCTTAAGAGTCTGACACTGGATCACGCTGTACCTACTGCGGTAGGAGCTATACGATAATTTTCCATCTCAGAAAAAGGACGATTTGAACCGTGTTTACCGGGGGTTAAGCCATTGATGGGTGTGTATATTCTTAGGCCTAGACTCTCTTTAGGTCTAAATACTCGTATAACCTAAGGCCCAGACTCCACAAAACGGACAATTGCCAAGATTCTTTTTACCAATCTATGCTACATTTGATGGTAGTGGGAAGAAGTTTTATCGAAACGCTGTGAACGGCTGGTTGTAATTTTTTTTTTCAACAGGTTTGCAGTAATACGAGAAAAGGATGGCGTCAAAATATATACTGGAGGTTTCTACGTGTTGATAACGTCACAGGAAGACCAGAAGCCTACGGTAGACTCCAGTCATGGTGGTAATCATTTCTGGTGAGTTTCATCGTTACTATAACAGCCAATCAAGAGGAAAGGTTACTTCTAAGCTAGTCTGCCTAGTCTTTTCCTAAACTATGTTGGGGTCGGCTTCCAGTCTAACCGGATGGAGCTGAGTACCAGTATGCCACATGGAGCGACTGCCTATCTGAACTCAACCCAGTTACTTATGCAACACGTTACCCCTTGGTAAGATTGGGTGTCATACTTTCTAGCCGTCTATGGCAGTCGTTACGGATAGTCAGAACTACCCGTAATGACTGCCAAAGACGCTGAATTGACAGCCAGACTCACTAATTTAACGTGCCAACTAAACGGAGGAACTCAGAGGCCAAGGGAACTGTGGGTTCCAGAAGGAACACGGTGGGTTTTAGTCAGTAAAGGCCGATTTACACATTGCGATTTCATTGCCCGTCACTTGCCATTTTATTGCAGGTATATTTGACAGGCGACCATTTACCTACTGCACGATTACGTTTACAGTGCAAGTAGCATCTTGCTGCAATAAAATGGCAAGCAACGGGCAATGAAATCGCAATGTGTAAACGGGCCTTAAGAGTCTGACACTGCGTCACATCGCAGCCACAGCGGAAGCGGTCATCTGATGATTTATCATTGAAAAAAAAAAATGTATTTTGTGTACGGAGCGACCGTGCCAAGCGTTGCTGAACCCTCTGATCGACCCGTGCAGCTGTTACTTAGCCACTAGATCCTCTAAGCCATGAGCACCTCTAAGCCACGAGCACCTCTATACCCCGAGCACCTCATAAACACTGTATTTTTAGGGTTCCGTACCCAAAGGGTAAAACGGAAACCTATTACTAAGACTTCGTTGTCTGTCTGTTCGCTCCAGGCTGTATCTCATAATCCGTGATAGCTAGAAAGCTGAAATTTTCACAAATGATGTATTCTATTTTCCGTTGCCGCTATAACAACAAACAGGTACTAAAAATTAAAAAAATAATTAATATAAAGGGGCGTCCGCATACAATAAACGTGTAAAACCGCAAATAATAACTTTGTTTTTCATACAAATGTATGAATAACAAAGTTATAATTTGCAGCCGAAAAATGTTTGTATTTTGGCTAGTTTTAGGTAATAGATACATTCTTTTTTTTTTCAGGATCTCCCGCATCAGGAATACAGTGAAGATAGTGTCCAGGCTGACAGACCTTCAGGTTTACTATAACAAGGACGAATTAGTTGTGTTAGTCCCACACGTGTACCTAGATACTGTGTGTGGTTTATGTACAAACACACAAATATATAATGTGTGTTAGTTATTTTTTTAAAGGTATTTTGTCCGAATTTTGTGAAGGGTGACCAGTTTTGGCGAATGCGCCGCTCGTGAGGAAAATAATGCTAAAATGCTGGGAAAGATTGATCTTATTTTATACTATTTTCGCGTTGTGATGAGTTTTCTGACAGTTCTAATGTCAAAAATGTCAGATGCATGAAATGGAATGTGACTTGCGTCGATAGAGGTTGCCACGTGTTTTTGAATCGACAAAAAATTATGTGTTTCAAAACAATTGATTTTTGATTAAACTATAGGTTATGAACTGTTAGGGAAGTCATCATAACGCGATAATGGTATAGCTAGCGTATAGTCTAAACGCACTATTATATCTATACCTATTTGAAGTATTTTGATTGCTAGCAAAAGAATGAAGGTTTATGACAACTCACAGATTGCAGAAGATTCCATCCTTATTTAGTTTTAGATAGCTATCTGTCAGATCAGCTATCTAGAACTTTATCTGGAACCTGAGAAATTGGCCCATAATTATTATAAATGTGAAAGTAACTGTCTGTTTGTATTGCTTTCATGTCAAAACTACTGCACCGATTCAAATGGGTATACAGACAGAGTAAAACTTCAGAAAGGACATAGATTATTTTTTATCCGAGTGCGGGGAGTAGTTGTCTTGGGACGTGGGTGGATCCGTAGGAAACCGCTAGTATGGAATAAGTTTGACACAAGATATATTTAATTATATTATTATATTATTACTATATATTTATTTATACAATTTTTATTGATGGTGCTATAGTAGATATTATATAATTCATAGCATGATTTTATTAAAAAGGTTTTTTTAAGAATATGCATAAAAAATAAGATTTTAGAAATAAAAATAACTTCGCAAACAGCATTTATTTCTTTCGGTATTATTTTAATGTTCGCTTTTATTTTAGTTTTTAAGTTAATTTTAAGCAAATAAAGGCCCATTACACATTGCGATTTCATTGCCCATTGCTTGCCATTTTATTGCAGGAATATTTGACAGGCGACCATTTACCTATTGCACGATTACGTTTACACAGTGCAAATAGCATCTTGCTGCAATAAAATGGCAAGCAATGGGCAATGAAATCGCAATGTGTAATGGGCCTTAATAAGCACTGTTTGTTTTGCCATTAATAAAAACCACACTAGCAACTTTTTATTATTTTTCCACTGTAAGTATATTTAACAAAATTTGTAATATAGGTAACAATAAAAGTGTATAAAAACTAACATATAAAAAGTATGTTGATAATTATTTTTAACAGTAAATTAATGAAATAAATTATATTTTGAACGATATTTTTGTATTTTTTTTATCGTCCCACTGCTGGGTACAGGCCTCCTCTCACACCGAGAAGGATTGAGCGTTAATCATTTCAGTTCAATATTTTTGTATTATTTCCAAATTAATTTTAGAGGCAATTCTTTTTTCCAGTTGGTTGTCATTTCTGAAATTAAAATAAACATGGACTTTTAATCCGTTGGTTAAAAATAACCAAACAAATATTGATATAATCGTTTAGATGTATGATATCTCTACCTACACGTCACATTATTTTGTTTTTCGTTCCGTTAATAATTGAATATTACATTTGGTACATATGCATGTACATTAATGCTTAATCTTATAATAAAACGTAAGCTCTCTATTGTTATTTAATTTACTAAATTCGACATACATAAAAGTATGATTTGTACTTCAAAGACTTTGAAGTACAAATCATACTTTGATTCTATTTTTTGTATGTACTTTGAATCAAAGTACATACAAAAAATAGAATCCTATCATTGGATATGTAATTTGTCGGATTACAAGGTACTCTTTTGTAAATAAAACCGGACTATAGGGGCTTAGGCAGTGCTCTATAATCCGATAAATTCGATAGTCCGACACTGCCTTGCATAATGTTTGTCGGATTACCGGAGGTCCACTGTATTGCTTTTTATCATCGGAGTCTACGAATTTCAAATTAAAATATAAAAATATGTTACAGTACTTTTCTCAGCTACAAAAATATAAAACAAATAGGTCGGAAATTCAACTTGGTTAAACAGAGTGTATCTTAGCAAATAACCCCTTCACATATTTTTTTAATAGAGCGAGAAATTGCTAATACTTTGATCATAAGCGTGCGGAGGCAACGACGTGCGAGCGTCGACTGACCACAACCGGCCGGTAATTTTAAATAAAGAACATGCAAGCTCGACTGGTGATTGGTCAGCCGGACGACCATAGACTAATCGGCTTATACTTTCAATCGAGCATAGACGAAGGGCCTCTTTGATCGTCTTACGCTTGAGTTGCTTTTTAATTTTACAAAGGAGTTTAAGTTTTGTTGGTGTTTATAGATATTTTATTTAGTATTATGGTTAGTTTAGTAAAGGGGTGACTTAGGTTGGTGAAGTGGGCACTAGCTTGTTTTACATTGTAACTTAGTTAAGTAGTTGTAGTGAAGAAAACTCCAAGCTGAGATTTGTCTATACTTATATTATAAAGAGGAAAACTTTGTTTGTTTGTTTGATTGTAATGAATAGGCTCAAAAAACTACTGTACCGATTTTAAAAATTCTTTCATCATTCGAAAGCTACATTATCCACGAGTGACATAGGCTATATTTTATCCGGGTACGGGCAGTAATTCCCACGGGATGCAAGTGAAACCGCGGGAAATAATATTATAAAGAGTAAAACTTTGTTTGTTTGTTTGGTTGTAATGAATAGGCTCAAAAACTACTGACCGATTTTAAAAATTCTTTTACCATTCGAAAGCTACATTATCCACGAGTGACATAGGCTATATTTTATCCGGGTACGGGTAGTAATTCCCACGGGATGCGAGTGAAACCGCGGGAAA
>NWSH02000520.1:0-33451 GCA_002382865.2 Heliothis virescens | reverse complement strand
TGTGGAAGAGCTCGTGGCTAGTCAAACCGCGCGGAATGCGATCGATCACAAAGTTTAGGAACGCGTGCTCTCGGTCGGTCCGTGGATGGGTGACCATCTTAATCATAACCGAGTTCTTCCTTGTTGTTCCCGACGAAGGCATGATAAATTGGTAGGCTCTCGCTGTCATTTGAATCTTTGGCAGTCGTTATCGGGTAGTTCAGAAGTCCAGAAAGTCTGACAACAACCAGTCTTACCAATGAGTATCGGGATGCCCAGGTAACTGGGTTGTGGACATCAGACAGGCAGTCGCTCCATGTGGCACACTGGTACTCAACTGCATTCAGTTAGACTGGAAGCCGACCCCAAAATAGTTGAGTAAAGGTTGGACAAATGTGAATCTGCCAAATTGTACCAATCGAACATTAACCTTCCACTATTGTGTATGAAGAAATTTGACAGACGGAGGCAGGTTGATGGCCAGAGGTCTATACTCAGCTGCATACAGCTAAACTGGAAGCCGTCCCCTACACAGGGAAAAGGCTAGGCCGATAATAAAAAGAAGTGGTATTCAATCCATTTCCCTATCAAACCATAGATTTTAATATCTATTACACCGTGCTCCCGTGGGAAAAAGCTAGCCTTTTCCTATATGGCTAGGCATATTATGATGAATATAATAGGGTATAATTTTATCAGACCAAAGTCACCTTTTATGTTTTTAGTTAAATAAAACAATGTAAACCGCAATACTTCTTTTGTTATTCTTTTTATATAAAAAGGCCCGGTATAACAAACAAGGGCCTAATTTCTCGCGTGGGAGGTACACGTGGGGTCATGAAACCGGCTAATTGAAGCTTGGTATTGTCTCATATTATTTTCTTGAAATATATTGAAAATAATATGTTATATATATATATATTTTTATACTTTTATTTTTGTGTTGTAAAAAAAAACCGGCCAAGTGCGAGTTGGACTCGCGCATGAAGGGTTCCGTACCTCATCCCCCTTAATATTTTTTTTCATTTTTAGTATTTGTTGTTATAGCGGCAACAGAAATACATCATTTGTGAAAATTTCAGCTTTCTAGCTATAACGGTTAATGAGATACAGCGTGGAGACAGACAGACAGACAGATAGACAGATCGACAGACAGACAGACAACGAAGTCTTAGTAATAGGGTCCCGTTTTACCGTTTGGGTACGGAACCCTAAAAATTATCTCATCGAAAACAGAAAATATTTAATATTTTTAATAATTCATATTGTGGTACAGACAGCAGCAGGTCAACGTATACGAATCCATTGTGATAAGGTTGGAAATAGATCGCAGAAATTTGACAGATTGTGGTAACTTGATGTGCTGTAATCGTCTATCTTCTATACTTATAATAAATCTGTAGAGGTGAATTCTGTACATGAAATATGTTTCCAAAATAACTATCAGGGGGTGATTAGGGATCGATACTGATGCCAAAAATGAAATCAGTAAAAATTTTGTCTGTCTGTTTGTATTACCGTTATAGGAACAAAAAACTACTCGGCGGATTTTAACTAAACTTGATATAATTATTGTTCATACTCCTTAGCAGGTTATAGTATACTTTTCATCACGCTACAATCAATAGGAGCAGAGTAACCGAGAGTCCGAAAACGATTTAAATCGCATCCAAATTGGTTCAATCGTTTAAGAATTCAGACACCACACAACAATTTAAACTTAGAACACCTATCTTTTTGCAGCTCTTGGTAAATTCACTATCAGAATTTTTGATTGTTTAACGAGAGATAAACATTTGTTGGTCTTACTACAAAAAAGTTAAACAGGCGATCGTCACGTGTTTAAATTTTGTATGGAGAATTTTCTAAAATAAGTGATCATCATCATCTCCCTACCCTTATCCCAATTTATTTGGGGTCGTCGCAGCATGTTTTCTTCTTCCATTCTCTTCTATTTGCCGTCATCTCACAAGTAACATTCTTCCTAGTCATATCGACTTTCACGCAATCCATCCATCGTTTCTTTGGTCGTCCCCTTCCGCAATATCCATCTACATTCATACTCAAAACCTTCCTCACAACATGATCCTAAATTCTAAAATAAGTGATGATCGCGTGTGTAACTTTTTTGTCTTTTTTGTAGTAGGACCCTATGTCGCAATGTCGCGGTTCTAGTGGCCCAAAATCAAAAGTCTTCGAAATATTTGCTCCCGGATAAGAAAAATAACAATGTTACTCTTGGGATATTTAATTAAATTTTATAAACGGGGCCTTTATGTCCGCGGGTAAGGTATATATGTCACCGGAAAATAACAAGATCCGTAAGTTTATAAATTTCCTAGTAAATTGATAAACTTTCGTAAGATTCTAAACTGGAGATAAATTTTATTATTTTACGTTCACAATTTCGTAAATTGATAAACTTACTGAAGTCACTCGTAAAATAATAAGTAAGCACTACGCATGATCTGATTGGTTGACTGTCACATGTCATTTCTCCTTCCTCGCGGCCGCCATTGAAGTCTATGGACACAAGCAGTGCCGCTATGAACATTGACCAATCAGAGAGCAGTGTGTTATTTTACGTATTTCAAAGATGCGTATATTTAAAAGAGCTTCTGTGATTGGTCAAACCATTTAGAATCTTACGAATAGATATCCGTTAGTTTATAAATTTACCGTGTGACGTTGGAAATTGATAAATTTACGAAAATAAGGACGTAAAATAATACAATTTATCTCCCGTTTAGAATCCTACGGAAGTTTAAAATTTCCTAGGAAATTTATAAATATACGAATCTTGTTATTTTCCGGTGACATATACATATATTTGTATATGTATGTATGTGTGTTAGGGACAAGACAATGTCATTATCCTATTTTATTATAATGGCGTCCTAGCCGATTGCCGGCCACGGCGGCTGTTCTCATATAAGGAGATCAGCCAGCTGCGCAGGACATATTATAGTGCACAAGCATTTATGCAGACACAGGTGCACTCCCTATTCCCTCACTCTCATAGCGCGATGGGACGGCAATCCGTCACCACCAGAGAGAGATCAGGCGCAGGACTGATTTTAACGTGCTCTCCGATGCACGGGTGTATTAATCACCAACTTCCAACTCCGGGCTGTTTTGTAAAGGTTTCTAAAACCTACAAAGCTATTTCAGCTCGACCCAGGAATTGGACCCGATGACCCGAGATCTCATGCACAGCACTCATGGTAGGCGAGAAGTAGCCAAAGAAGCAGCTGTATTATAAATTATAATGCTAATATAATAAATGCAAAAAAATGCTGTATCTGTCTAGTTTCCAGACCAAATATACTGTACCAAGACTAGATAGTTAGCCCAATAATTGGCAGCCAGTTTATTTTCAATCCAGTCAAACTTTTTCGTCAATCGGATACCGGCCAGATACCTGATCGTCGTAATGTGTGTACTACCATTCATCTTTATACCGATTCAAGCCCAGTCAAAATAGGCTTCAAACTGGGTCAAATTAATTGTTTTATTCACAACTAGCCTGCTGTCTGTTCTGCCAGCGACTTCGTTCGCGGATCATGTCATTTATGCCAGCGACAACGGGTCGTCATAATTTCTCACGTTTTTCCAACATTTTCCTTCACTGCTCTGCTCCTATCGATCGTAGCGTGATAAAAAATATACTATAACCATCTCAGGAGTATGGATAATAATTGTACCAAGTTTCGTTAAAATCCGTCCAGTAGTTTTTGTTTCTATAACGGTTATACAGACAGACAGACAAAAATTCTACTGATTGCATTTTTGGCATCAGTATCGATCCCTAATCACCCCCTGATAGTCGTTTTGGAAATATATTTCATGTACAGAATTGACCTCTCTACAGATTTATTATAAGTATAGATTACATCCTTCCAAAAAAAAAATTACGTCTCGAAAACATCAAACAGTCGATATCTTTTGAACCTATATGACCTGTCGCGATACGGCGCGACGTAGCATACATTCGAAAATTCGCATCGGATCGTTACGCATTCGCATTGATTCACCCACGCAAGACGCACCCTTACCCAACAATCGACTGAAAATTTGTACTTTGCGGGGGCTCGTGGCTAAAAAAATTATGAAAACATGCGAGGGCTTAACCGTGGGGCTACTACTTAGCCACGAGCCCCTCTTTCTAGGAAGAAATTCAAGTTTTAGCTAATAAAACGTCAGGCGTGCCCGTGTGATTAGTACGTCGGTTCGCGCGCAAACATTTTTAACGAGATCTTAGTGGTCTACTGTTGACCCAAAAACTGGAGTGGGGGAGCGTTTAGACGGGACAGTAACTTGGGCTAGTTACTGGAATAATTGCTGTGATGTACGCAGTCTTGTACATACATAACAGCCAGTGTGTGTATATTTTTTACACTGAAGAGTTTCTGTGTTTGTTAATTTGCTTGAACGAGCTAATTTCTTATTGGTCCGAACTAAAAAAGTTCCTGTGGGACGAGGGTGAAACTACTGACGGTAAGATGGTGTGTAAATAAATAAAACTTCCTTGAAAGAAGAGGAGGTTGCTCTTTCTTTGGAAGTCTGTCGTGTCAATTTATCGTATTGCATGCATTCTATATAATGTGCTTACAGTGGCTTTATAGAAAAATTACAAGAGTCATACATATAATTCAAAATATTAAACTATCAAATAAGATATCAGAAGCATTTAATAATTCAACTATTAAAGCAACACAAATAAATCTCCAATGTACAGCAATTTCACTCGCCCGTTCGAACACTCCATGCCAGTAGGTCGCTTTAAACGCGGTATTTCGGAGCAATTTTCTGTAACCTTCATTTCACTACTCCCGCTTCCCGCACAAAGCAAGTGCACTCTCCAGTTTGAATGCTCCTTGAATAGTTTTATATAGTTTCTTAATTGTAAAAGTTTGTAATTTTAACGTTTTTTTAGTTTTCTTAATTTATGTTGGATTTAAGAAAGAACAAGATGAAGTAAGTTCAGTTTAAAGATGCAGGTGCAGTCAGCAGCTAGCTTTCAAAACGTACCTTAACTTTGAAAATGAATTAAACTGTGTAAACAGTTGCCTTATTAGAAAAAAAATACACGTTATTTACTTATTATTGTTAATATGTACAGTTATATACAATTAATGTACAGACGACAGCACACCAAGTTACCACAATCTGTCAAATTTCTGCAATAGATTTTCAACCTTATCACAATGGATGTAGGTTAATGTTCGATTGGTAAAATTTGTCAAATTCGTATACGTTGACCTGCTGTTGTCTGTACATAAAAAGCTTGAACCGCTAATTACTAATAAAGTACTCAGTTAATTAAACAGTATTTTTACTTTGCTATAATAGATGAGCTTTTCTGTAACAAAACCACTTTTCGTTGGTGTCATATAATTTATATCTTCCCGTCTCCTTCAAAAAACATAACTTTGTAATTTTTTCCCCCTGTTCAATATTTTAAACAAGCTCTGTACATTCTCTCCTCTATAATCCTTATCCCTTGTTTCTGCATTTTTAAACATACATTGTGGAATGCAATAAAGTATCGATTATTGAAAAAGAAAACCTTCAAGTCAGTAACTATCATAAAATCCAAAGCCAGTGCACTCTCCCGTTCAAACGCTCCTCCCCACTTGCGGTAACAGAGGTACTTTATAGGTAATTTTCACCGCTACCTAGCGCTACCGATATATCTCACGATAATTAGATTTCGATCCTACCCTGTTAGGAAACATCAGGTTTTTTAACCGACTTCCTAAAAAGGAGGAAGTTTGAAATGGGATCGCGTATATTTATATACTAGCTTTCCGCCCGCGGCTTCGCCCGCGTGGAATTCGGTTCGACACACAGCGCCATCTACAATCCATCCATCAAGCAAACAATATTTTTGTTTTCCCTCGGGAATATCTATTTTTTTCGGGATAAAAAGTACCCTATTATTTAATCCGGACTTCTAACTTTACGTCTGCAAAATTTCAAAGCAATCGGTTCAGTAGTTACGGCGTGAAAGCGGAACAAACAAACAAACAAACAAACTCACTTTCCGATTTATAATATTAAGTAAGGATAACTAGCTTCCGCCAGCGGTTTCACCCACGTCTCGTGAGAAATACTGCGCGCAAGCGGATAAAAAGTAGCCTATAGCCTTCCTCGATAAATGGGCTATCTAACACTGAAAGAATTTTTCAAATCGGACCAGTAATTCCTGAGATAAGCGCGTTCAAACCAACAAACTAACTCTTCAGCTTTATAATATTAGTAAGTATAGATACGTAAGGAACTCTATCTGACGAAAACGATTTAAATACACTACTTTTTACCAACGACTACTTTTTGTCCGAATGCTGGAAGAAGTGTCCCTAAAGACACGGGTAACGTACAGACGACAGCACATCAAGTTACCACAATCTGTCAAATTTCTGCAATCGATTTTCAACCTTATCACAATGGAGACATATTGCGTGGTCGACAAAATGCATTTTTATATACAGACGACAGCAGGTCAACGTATACGAATCTGTCAAATTTTACCAATCGAACATTAACCTACTACCATTTCGATAAGGTTAAAAATCTATTGCAAACATTTGACAGATTGTGGTAACTTGATGTGCTGTTGTCTGTACAAGAATCCAAAAAAATATTTTTTTCCTTTATCGGTCAACTGTCGGCCGACTTTTAGTCTGCAGTGTGTGCAAGCTCTTATACAACATTATATACACATCAAGATGTTATCGGTATGTATTATGCAGTAACGATTTAAAGTCGTTTAAGGTCGCTTAAATAGCAATAAGGGTATTTTACAGGCATTTACTTTGCCATTTCAGGGG
Organism: Heliothis virescens; assembly: GCA_002382865.2. NCBI lineage: Eukaryota > Metazoa > Arthropoda > Insecta > Lepidoptera > Noctuidae > Heliothis > Heliothis virescens. The sequence goes on along the minus strand of NWSH02000520.1, from coordinate 26,639 downwards.
CTAGTGGCTAAGTGACAGCCACACAGAGTGGTTGGTAGGACCACCATCTATTTCATGAGTTCCTCCGTGTTTCGGAAGGTACGATAAACTGGTGGGTCCCGGTTGTCATTCGAACATCTTTGGCAGTCGTTACGGGTAGTCAGAAGCCAGTCTTACCAAGGGGTATTAGGTTGAGGAAATCAGATAGGCAGTCGCTCCATGTGGCACACAGGTACTCAGCTGCATTTGGAAAGACTGGGAGCCGAACCCAACAAAGTCAAAGTCAACTCATTCATTTCTTCAGGCCTTCACAAGCACTTATGAATGTCAAAATATATAACTAAGGTTGATTCTAATCACCGATTTCAAAATAGCTTACAATGGAGAAGAACGGGCAAGAAATTCCATGGTTAGGAATAGGTTAGGCAAATGACTATAAGTTGGTAAGCTAAGGGTCTGCCTAGCCTTTTCCCAAGTACTTTGGGGTCGGCTTCCAGTCTTACTGGATGCAGCTGAGAACCAGTGTTTTACATGGAGCGACTGCCTGTCTGACCTCCACAACCCAGTTACTTGAGCAACCCTATACCCCTTGGTAAGATTGGTTTTCAGACTCTAGCTTCTAACTCCCCGTGATGACTGCCAAAGATGTTTGAATGACAGCCGGGACCCAATAGTTTGATGTCCCTACCGAATCATCGCACCAAACGTAACTTAACCTTATGATCGATCAATCTGTGCAGATTAAACTNAATGACAGCCGGGACCCACCAGTTTATCGTGCCTTCCGAAAAATTGAAGAACTTGTCATGACAAGATGGCCACCCATCTACGGACCGACCGCGCCAAGCGTTGCTTAACCTTATGATCATACGATCTGCGCGGCTTTGACTTAGCCACGAGTCCTTCTATAAGTTAGTAAGCTAAGCTAAGCTAAAATAAGCTTTATATAGCTACATATGTCAGAGTGGCGTTACTTAAAACAGACGGCGCGTATAACAACGCCTTATATGTATATATAGTTGTGGGGACGCTATCGCCCGCAGGTGAAGTGGGGTAAGTTGAATAGTGGATGTTTTCGGTTAACCGACTGCGGGTGAAAAGTGGGTGGTTATGCTTTTTTGTGGATTTGAATGTGCTTTTTAGTGATGGTTTTTGTTACAATAATGAAACATCTCGTTTTTAGTAGCTTATTTTGTTGTGTTTGTTGTAAATTGTAAGACTCCTGTTTCGTACAAAATACTTTTAATTTACTACATTTTTTTATTATATGAAGGACCTATGAAACAATTATAGTATTAATCAAGTTATATCGCGCGGTTTCATCTGCGTACCGTGGAAAATATTTCCCTTACCCGGATAAAACAAATTTTACCCATTACAAAGTTATAGCCACGTACCCTAAATATGTCTCACTAATATACCGATTTGAAAATATTTAAATGTTAAATAGCTTATTTATTTACAGAGGAAGGCCAAGTTTTCCTCCGGGTGCGTGGAGTACGTCTCACAGAAATCGAGTGAAGCTACTGGCAAAAGCTAGTAAAATTACATGTATAAAATGAAAACTCATAACTTTTCTGTATTTTTTTCTTTCCTTGATTATTATGTAGTTTTCTTTGTTTATAATGCAGTTCTATTTAGAAGTTATTCTGTTAGGTTAAACTCAAATAGGTTCAAATATAACTTTTCTATGGCATTATCTGTCAGATAGTCATCTAGAATATATAGATCTTCACCTGGAACATATGAAACGGGCCGTAAATCGCTGAATAATATTTGCATTGAAAACCAACAAATAACCATTCATTCAATTCACCTATTTTAGACATTTTATTTTATTGCGAAAAAATTATCTTCTTTCCTCCCGAAAGAACCCGTTTCGTTCCCATTCGGGAGACGGTCACTGGTAGACTACCGTAAACCTTTATAATTTCATCGTAAGTAAGACACGTTTTTTGTCTAAAATATCAGTACAAGTCGCGAAAGTTTAGAAACATTAATCTAATTCACATCACAAACTGAATAAAATCTGAAAAATGAAAAAAAAAATCTTAAAAACAAAAAACATCAATATCTTACTTACCCCACTTTCCAACCGAACGGACAAACATACCTATACCCACTGGGTATACATAAACTGAGCCGTCCCTTACCGCCTCAGTCGATCCCGAGTCCTATCGGGGAGCGGTCGCGTCAGACAGACAGACTTACGTACATAAATATATCACAAAAAATAATACATTTTTTCAGACTTTTTTGCGAAAAAAGTGCGTGTTCTGTGTTAATTTCGGAATTATAGTGATTTTCAAAAGGTAAGATTTTGAAAATTTATATTTTTTTTGATGTAATATTACGTAGTGGTTTCAAAATGTTTTTTTTCGTGTTTTTTTTCGGGCGAGATTAAAGGTGTGGAGTTTTTTTTTTTGAGTTTATGGTGTGTGTAATTCTTTTTTTAAGGTTTTTTGTGGAATATTGTCAATGTGATGGTTATTCGGGTTTCTTATTGGTAGGAAAATGGTTTCGCGGTTTTTAGAAAAATGAATTTTTCGTGTTTTTTTTTTATTAAGATTGGTAGATTTTTTATGGTTGCTTTTAAGTGGTTTATTAAGTAGTGAATTAATTTAAAGTGATGGAAAATATAATTCAAACGTTTTTAAGAGATTATACATATATTTAAAAAAACGGGTGATTTCGTTTTCAGGTTTAGCAATTTTATAAGCTGTTTTTAAGAAATCATATTAGCTTTTAAAAACGGGCTGATTTAGTTCTCAGGTTTAGCAATATTTTATGTATCTAAATTTTAATCAACCAGATAGTCCAGTTTCACAGGTTGCCAAAAGAGTTCTAGATAGCTATGTGACAGATAATGCCATAGAAAAGTAATCAAAATTAAAAACATTGTTATGACACTATCTGTGAGATTGCTATTCAGAATTTTATCTGAAACCTGTGAAACTGTCCGTTATTTCTTTTTATAATTAAACAAGTGAATAATACATTATACGGTTTTAATTATATGATCAAACAAATTATAAGTACTTCATTAATATTCATTCTTTTCAAAATAAGCTCCCGGTAACAGGAAAAATATAGAGATTCAACGTAGACACGTTTATTGTTAGATATATCAAATATTTTAATTAGTAGTACTAACATAACCTTATACCTATTTAAAAATTCACGGATAAGTTAATAACATTTCAAAACACGTTCAACATATATTCAACTAGATATTCCCCGCGGTTTCGTCTGCATCTCGGGATAACTACTTACTTCACCAGGATAAAAAGTGACTTATATCCACTCTCAGGTCTTTGACTATGTGTATACCAATTTTTATTTAAATCGCTCCAGTAGTTTTGATGTAAAAGCGCGAGAGACAGATAGTTACTTTTGAATTTATATTATTAAGTACCAGTAGGAGAGATTCCAGATAAGTGCTAGGTAGTTGTCTGGCAGATAACCCATAGAAATGTTTTTAACTTTAACTACATTTTTATGGCAGTATCTGTTAGATCTGGGACCTTTACTATAGAAATTTTATCTGGCCCTTTTTTTTATATCGATGGGAAATCATCAGTATGACCCCTCCCGCTGTGGGTGACAGCGCGAGGGAGTGTCAGACTTACTGACTAAAATCCACCGTGTTCCTTCGGGAGCCCTTTGTGTGCCAGGGACAAGGTAACTCGCGCGAACAACCCGCAGCAATTTTATCTGGCCCTTAGTTAAGATTCTTTCCAATGTTTTTCCTAATATAATATATTCTGAAAACTATAATTATAATAATATATGTACGTAGTTATATTCAAATGTAATATAATGAAAACTAACAGCGTATTGTTATTATAGGCGGTCCTAATTTAACTTCATCAAACTAACGTTTCGAAAACATTGAGAATATAATTTACTGAAAATAATATTTATTTAGTTAAACTTTATCTATCTATACTTATAATAAATCTGTAGAGAGGTCAATTCTGTACATGAAATATATTTCCAAAATAACTATCAGGAATTAGGGATCGATACTGATGCCAAAAATTCAATCAGTAGAATTTTTGTCTGTCCGTCTGTCTGTCTGTATAACCGTTATAGAAACAAAAACTACTGGACGAATTTTAACGAAGCTTGTTACAGACATCAGGGGGGTGATTCTCTAACGCAAAACATCTTTACAACCAAGAAATCATCGTTGCAACATCTATAAGTGCGCGATCGCAGCGCTTCAACGATGTTGACGGCGCGACATAGAACTAAAATATGGTTTCAAATGTATGAAAAATCATCCTCGCCTTCGACGACAACGACGACTTTGCCTTCGATTTTATCCTTCAAACCGTAAAGCTTGTCATTTGTGAGGTCGTCGTTGTTGTCATCTATGATGTGTCAGTTAGAGAATCGCATGGCAGCACATCAAGTTACCACAATCTGTCAAATTTCTGCAATACATTTTCAACCTTATCACAATAGCGGAAGATTAATATTCGATTGGTCAAATTTGACAGATTCGTATACGTTGACCTGCTGTTGTCTGTACAATTATTCTTCATGCTCCTATATAATCATACGCACAAACAAACTTTCAATATAAATATGAGCACATAAAACTTGTTCTGCAAAGTTAGTCCAATAGAAATATTAAACTTTTGGGTTAAAACGTATAAAATCTACCAAGAATTTCCCAACTATATTGGTGTCGGCTTCCAGTCTAACTGGATGCCGCTGAGTACCAGTGTGCCACATGGAGCGACTGCCTGTCTGACCTCCACAACCCAGTTACCCGTGCAACCCGATATTACTTAGTAATCCTGGTTGTCAGACCCACCAGTTTATCGTGCGTTCCGGAACACGGAAGAACTCGTTATGACAAGATGGTCACCCATCCACGGACCAACCGCCAAGCGTTGCTCAACCTTATGATCAATCGATCCGCGCGGCTTTGACTTAGCCACGAGCTCTTCATACATGTTTTTATAATAAAAAAAAAATGAAATATATTTGATTTAAAGGAGTCAGTTTAAAATATTTTTTAATAAATATTTTCTTATAATATTTCTTCAGGACATAAGTGAATCCATAGAAATGAACTAGTCTAATAAAACAGCCCGTCCGTAGTAATATCGTAGCCGCTACGCTCGTCTACGCCGTAGCAGCTACGAGCTACGGCGTAGCATCTTATTACTTATCTGAACGGTTCTTATAAATATTCATAGTTTTCTTGAAATTATTGTCGTAAGGCTTTTATTAAGGCTTTGAAATGTTTTATGGTGTACTAGATGTTTCCTGTGGCTGCACTTGTATGGTTAAGCAATATACTAGTCTCGTCAAATTACTTTGCCACTTAAAGTTGGGAAATGGTCGAAATCTTTCTTAGATGATCTCACTAATATTAATATGCACAAATGCTTGTGCACTATAATATGTCCTGCGCAGCTGGCTGATCTCCTTACATGAGAACAGCCGCCGTGGCCGGCAATCGGCTAGGACGCCATCATTATTATGATACTTGTAACTACATGTGTGTTTATTTTTTCTCGTTAAAATGCTGGATGAACTGTGATGTAACCTGGCAGTAACGTAGCTTATATATCACAATAACATATAGACTACTTTTACTACTAGACAGACAGACAGACAGACAGACCGACAGACAGACAACGAAGTCTTAGTAATAGGGTCCCGTTTTACCCTTTGGGTATGGAACCCTAAAAAACATAATATACCTTTTATCCAGCTGCGGGAAATAGTCCCCCTCTAGAAACGAGAGAAATTGGCAGAAACTTTGTAAGGATAAGATGAAGAAAGATATGATAAGGATATAAGTATGTGTTATTACTCCTTCACGCTAAAACGACTGGATAGATTTTGATGAAACTTAGCAGTAATAATACTTACTACTTTTCAGCTCTACTTTGGTAGAGTCTGAGCCATAGCACCTATTTTTCTCAGCAAAATATTCTCCGAACTCTACGTAGAGCTTACAAAATACGACTCTACGTGACTCTATTACAGAAGGTTTTAAATAAAGAGCTTATGTACTGTTTTCTTAGTGAAATAGCTTTTTGGAAATACGAAGGAAAATGGAGAGAAGTTTTGTCGTGAAAAATTTAGTATTTTCGTTTATTTTGTCTGTCTGTCTATCTGAGCATTTTACTAGTAACTAGCTGTCCTGGCTGTAGTCCTGGGAAACTTGTTCCCGTACTCGGACAAAAATAGCCTATGTTACTCGAGGATAGTCTATCTTTTAAACAGAAAATTTATTTTTCAAATCAATTCAGTAGTTTCGGAGCCGTTAGGATACCAAAAAATGATTTCTCTTTATTACGTTGAAAAATGGCAAGTAATTTATATGCAGCTTATGTCAAAATTCAATCTTTAAACACAAATCAAAGGATAGATAGATTTTAGAAATTCAGAGTTAGAAAACGATGAATATACTTACTTATCCCAATCTATTTGGGGTTGGTGCAGCACGTTTTCTTCTTCCATACTCTTCCATCTGCAGTCATCTCACAAGTAACATTCTTCCTAGCCATATCGACTTTCACACAATCCATCCATCGTTTTTTTGTCCGTACCCTTCCACAATATCCATACAAGCGATGACGTCTTGTCCAAAAATTAATTCGTGTCTAGAAATAGGACGAAATTATTCTCTTGTATAATATTTTTAATATAAATCCCACTGTTTAAGGACTGTGTGGGCGGCATTTAGATTGTTCTTGAGTAATAATAAATATAATAGCACGTTTTTAATTATTAGGCCACGTTTTCTTATGTATAATGATGGCCCAGTTTCGCAGGTCCCAGATAGAGTTATAGATAGCCTACTTACTGATAATACCATAGAAAAGTAATCATTTTTTTTTATGGTGCTGTCTGTCAGATAGCTAGTAGTAGTCTAGAATTCTATCTGGAACCTATGAAACTGGCACTTAGTATCCTACTAATATTATAAATGCGAAAGTATGTGACTCTTTTACGCAAAAACTAGTAGATGGNGCCCTGGAAATGTGGTGCTGGAGACGAATGTTGCGAATTCCGTGGACTGCTTACCGTACAAACGTTTCAATTCTGAAGGAATTAAACATCAAAGAAAGGTTATCGTCGACTGTCCAAATACGAATACTGAAGTTCTTTGGTCACATAACGCGCAATGAAAATTCCTTGGAACGGCTTGTAGTGCAGGGTAAAATGGAGGGAAAAAGAGCTCGCGGCCGCTCACCAACCAGATGGACAGATCTAATAAAATCTGTAACTGACCACACCATCAACGAATGTTCGCGCCAGGCCACAAATAGAACAAAATGGAAATGTGTCGTGAACAAAGCAACACGAGGTTCGACTAATTCCTGACCACGACCACTCTGGCAAGAGTGTACGACTAAGAAGAAGTAGATGGATTTTTATGAAACTTGGCAGTAATATTAGTGCCTTACTGACTGCTTGTATGTATATTAGGATAGCATATTATATGCTACTTTTTAGCCGGGTGCGGGAAGTAGTTCCCTCTAGTAGTTCCTAAAATATAGTCTATATTACTAGGCAATAATCTAGCTTCCCAATAATGAAATATTTTTTCAAATTGGTTCATTGGTTTCGGAACCTTTATGAAAACCGGCCAAGTGCGAGTTGGGCTCGCGTATGAAGGGTTCCGTACCATTATCTATGTAAATAAATGAATAACAAAGTTATAATTTGCGGTTTGTTGTATGGGGACTCCCCCTTAATATATTTTTAAAAAGTATCCTATAGCCTTCCTCGATGAATCGGCTATCTAACACTGAAAGATTTTTTCAACAAACTCTTCTGCTTTATAATATTAGTATGGATGGAAAATGTTGCTCGCTATAATAAATAGCGAGCCGCCCCGGCTTCGCACGGGTGCAATGCAAAATAACAATTTCTCTCAACCATTTCATTAATTTTATTATAGATAGCCTACTTACTGATAATACCATAGAAAAGTAATTATTATACATATTATATTATTAACTTTCCTCTTCAATAACTCTTCTTCTGTAAATATATTCTTCCATAAATCTTGAAAAACCGCATCAAAATCCATTCCGTAGTTTTAAAGATTTAGGCCTACATAGGGATATAGGGACAGAGAAAGCGACTTTGTTTTATAATAATACTAGCTTACGCCAGTGGTTTCACCTGCGTCCCGTGGGAACTACTCCGCGCTAGATATGAGCGCCGATGGCTAATTCCGCGGCGGCGGCGTGGTCCAAAAATTTACTCGGCGGCGGCGGCGCGCCGGCGCGGTCCAAGCATCCAAGTCCCCTTCCAGTCTGCACCGACTTTCAGTATCTCGGTTCACTTATTCAGGGCGATCGGATAGTCAAGCACCGAACTACCGTAAGATGGTTGAAATGGCGGCAGGTTAAGTGAACCACTTGTGACCTTAAGCTTAAGTGCAAGGTCTACAAGGCAATTGTTAGACCTGCTGTCCTGTATGCTGGCCCAATGTGTGGTGTTACGCGGATGGATCGAGTGAGGAATGAGTATGTAAGAGGAAGTTTGAAAGTGGCACCGGTACATGAAAAATTATGGAGAAAGTGGCTGGCATGTTATGGACCATATGATGCGGAGGAATGAGGATCATGCTGTGAGGAATGTTTTGAGCATGAATGTGGATGGATATTGGTCGTCCAAAGAAACGATGGATGGATTGTGTGAAAGTCGATATGACTAGGAAGGATGTTACTTGTGAGATGATGGCAAATAGAAGAGTATGGAAGAAGAAAATATACTGCGCTGACACCAAATAATTTTGGGATAAGGGTAGAAAGATGATTCGTTTTCCACAACACTTTCGGCGTCTTTCGTAGAAGCACTGTGCTTTTAGGCCAAATCCAGTAATAAGTTTGCACCGCTAACGGAAGAACTCATCATAAATTATTGATCTACTCCCGCCCGGGCTTAATCAATCATTTATTTTAAGTGTCTTCTGTTATCAATTGATTATTGACCATTGATGCCATAAATGAAACCTTAGTGGTTTCTTTTGTTTAATTTATTCTTCAGCCTCACTAATTCCATGGAATCGACATGGAAGCCAAGTGCAGACGCGGATATGTANACTGCGCTGACACCAAATAATTTTGGGATAAGGGTAGAAAGATGATTCGTTTTCCACAACACTTTCGGCGTCTTTCGTAGAAGCACTGTGCTTTTAGGCCAAATCCAGTAATAAGTTTGCACCGCTAACGGAAGAACTCATCATAAATTATTGATCTACTCCCGCCCGGGCTTAATCAATCATTTATTTTAAGTGTCTTCTGTTATCAATTGATTATTGACCATTGATGCCATAAATGAAACCTTAGTGGTTTCTTTTGTTTAATTTATTCTTCAGCCTCACTAATTCCATGGAATCGACATGGAAGCCAAGTCCAGACGCGGATATGTCGGACGCACAAGTGGCGGTAGACCGGTTTATACACGCTGCGGCAACGCGGCGGCGCGCCGCACGTTTCGTACGGCGGCGGCGCGCTGACACAAAGTCACGGCGCCGGCGGCGCGCCGGCGCGGCGCTCATATCTACTCCGCGCACCCGGATAAAAATTACCCTATAGCCTACCTCGATAAATGGGCTATCTAACACTGAAAGATTTTTTCAAATCGGACCAGTAGCTCCTGAGATTAGCGCGGTCAAACAAACAAACAAACTCTTCAGCTTTATAATATTAGTATAGATGTAGTGAAGACATCAAATTAAATAAGGTCTTATGATCACACATTATAATTCCATAGAATTTATTCAATGAACATTATAAAGAGAACCTTTGATTATATATAATAATATCCCTTTGATACTCATTGCCCGTGCCTAAGTCTTTAAAGCAGAAGGGTGAATTATTTTACGCTTGCTTACATGTGTATAGAACACACACATAGATATTACACGTATGTAGGAGTAGATTATCGCTGTGTGTGTGCGTGACATCTATACTTACAATAAATCTGCAGAGAGGTCAATTCTGTACATTAAATATATTTCCAAAATAATCGTCAGGGGGTGATTAAGGATCGATACTGATGCCAAAAATGCAATTAATAGATTTTTTGTTTGTGTGTCTGTCTGTATAACCGTTATAGAAACAAAAACTTGGTACCTACAATTATTATTCATACTCCTGAGATGGTTATAGTATACTTTTAGTCACGCTATAATAGGAGCAGAGCAGTGAAGGGAAAGATCTTTGATTATGACGACCCGTTGTCGCTGGCATAAGCGACATGATCCGCGAACGAAGTCGCTGGCAGAAGCTAGTTGGAATATATAATTATGACGTATGTATTCACGAAACGCTTTAGTAATTTTTAGGGCTCCGAACTTAAGGATAAAACGGGATCATATTACTAAGACTTTTCTGTCAGTCTGTTACCAGGCTGCATCTATAGAACTGTGATAACTAGAAAGTTGAAATTTTCACAGATGATCTATTATTGTTGCTAGTATAACAACAAATACTACTAACAAAAAAAAATGGATTTAGCTTATATTTTATTTACATTACAGAAATAATTTTAGGGGGCTCCTATACAACAAAAGAGAATTTTTGTACGGAATCCACCGTGCGCTAGTTCGACGAGCACTTGGCGGGTCTTTAGGTCTGTCTGTCTGTCTCCAGGCTGTATCTGATTAACCGTGATAGCTAGAATGCTGAAATTTTCACAAATGATGTATATCCGTTGCCGCTATAACAACAAATACTAAAAATTAAAAAATATATATTATTAATGCTGTTGATTTATATTAACTGCAAAATTGTATACTAGTAGCGCCATCTACATATTAGAAATAATGTGCAACTTAAGTAACTCACACTTGACCATTCCTATTGTACTTTTTTCATAGATAATGGTACGGAATCCTCCGTGCGCTAGTTCAACTAGCACTTGGCCGGTTTTTTAATTTTTGATGACATTTTCACTCTTGAAGATGCAATTGACGACCAATGGCCAGATGGTGTAATAGTTAAGTATATAGGGAGTAACTTAAAACTCATAAACCGATTGAACAACCCGGGAACCGAACCCGAGACCCCGTGAACCTTGGCTCTTAACGAGTCTAGATTAACGAAGCCAAAATTACTCTTTAAAAATGTCTTACAATTGGGAACAAAAAAAAAAATGTCACTCATTAAATAATTTCTGCTAGCAAGCAAAACTATAATGTTATGTGAACCTGATTTTTTTGTGAACTCATAATTGTAGATTCATACAACAGAGACAAATTAATTGGACTTTTGAACACCCAAAAAACTAAAACTGAAAAAAATATAAAATAAAAATGGAGATTATTTTATTTTTTAAACCTTGAAAGTCGCTTCTTTTAACAGTTAAATATTTTTGAATCGACTTCAAAAATAGTGATTGAGAAAAAAAATATTTTTAACGTTGAAACTGGACACACACTACATTGTATACTACTACTACTATATTATAAAGATGAAGTTTGTTTGAACGCGCAAATCTCGGTAACATTTTTCAAATGTCGGTTAGATTTGCAAAAAATCTTCAGTATTAAATAGGCCATTTATCGAGGAAGGCTTTTCTTTATACGGGTCCGTTAAATAATTACCTCGGGACGCCGTTGAAACCGTGCGAAAAGTGCTACAAAAAATGTAAAATATTGATATGTTACGATTCCTACCTACAAAAATATTGTGCATATTTTTATTTTTATTTCACATAAATTTACATTTCTTAATATTTCATAAAACTAAAAAAAAAACAAAACATTTAAAAATATAAAATAGTGCCCCACCGGCATCGGGAACATAGTCCAAGCTACCGGCGGTCAGGGCTCCATAGAGAGAAACCTCCTGACGATGCGTGCCGTGTCCAGAAGTACAGCTTTTTGCATCAAGTGCTTGATCCAACCGTCTAACGAGAGCCTCTTTAAGTTTAGGTCGAGGCTCTTGGTTATTAAGCCATTGGCTGAAACAACTATCGGCACAATTACTGCAGAATCCACATGCCAAATGTTGACAACTCTAGTTATGCAAAGCTTTACACTAAGTTACCTGTGCTGAATATTTTTAATATTTTATCATCTTTGTTTGCAAAATATTACTCGGCAAGGGTTCCAACATTTGCCATTTGGCTACGGAACCATTAAAACTGCAAATTTTATAGGCTAATTTCGATAGACATATTTGATATCGCTTGGCGTGGTCGGTCCGTGGTCCACCCATCATATAATGATGAGTTCCTCCGTGTTTCAGAAGACACGTTCAATTGGTCCTGGCTGTCATATGAACATCTATTGCAGTCGTTACGAGTAGGAGCCATAAAGTTTGAATGCGAGTAGTGCAACGTAATAAAACTAGTTCAAAATTTTATATTCTTCGGTGTCTAGCTATAGTGGAAACTGACCCAAATCTGCATAGTGGAGGCACAGAATAAAGATGTAACAGTAATGAAGCTAAGCCTTGTTGTCAAAATGATGACGTAAGCACCATCAAAGTCGTAGGGTTGTCACTTGGTAGTACTTAAATGTCTGTCAAACGTTAGTTCCTATTTTGCTCATATGCTATCTGGCGCGGTAGCTCTTGACGTGACAGTCAGTACTGACAGCACTGGTAAAGGTACATAAATGCTCGTCAATGCGCTTGCGTGTGTGAGTGTGACGTTACGAACCTTAGTAGATAGCTTCCCAACTGTTCTACATATATTTAAGCTGTGGTAGTTAGTCCAATGGTAAACTATTAATTCTTGTTTGTCTATTTGCCTTAAAAGCTCCGAAACTACTGAACCGATTTGAAAAATTCTTTGACTGTTGGGAAGCTAGACTATCCTTTAGTAACATAGGCTATATTTTATCCGGGTACGTAAAGTAATTCCCCCGGGACGCAAGCGAAACTGCGGGAAAATGCTAATTAAGAAATTATGTACTGTTATTTCCACCATATATTTATGTATTCTTGTTTTATAGTATTTTTTACTCGGTAATTAAGTTTGTACGGATGGTAGTGATACCTACATATAATAAAACAGTAAAAAAAATTGTGTCTGTGTGTACATTAAATATTTTTACAAAACAAAATATGTAGAGTTATTAAGAAATGAAAACAGAGTAAGAATTTGAAAAAGAAATTGTCTGTTTGTATGTTTGAAAGTTCGTCTGTTTGCACACGCTAATATCAGGAACTGGACGCTAATCACAGGACGGATTTTGATGAAACTTGGCAGACATATAGCTTATATATCAGAATAACATATAGGCTACTTTTTACCCGGGTGCGCCGAGTGGTTCCCACGAGACGCGGGTGAAACCGCTGGCAGAAGCTAGTAATATATAAATACGATTTCACAGAAAACATAACATAGTTACTGTTCCCATTTTAAAACGAACGAAAGTAGGTCATGAAAATACGAATAAAAACAGAAATAATATACTTAATTACGAAAAATGTATACGAAAATATATATTGTGAGAAATAACAAAATTACACGATAACTCGCCCTGTATTTTTGTGAAATATGTAATTAAAAATACTTATTAAAAGATTTTCATATAAATTATTCCTAGAAGTATTATATACAAGCTTTTGCCAGCGACTTCGTTCGCGGATCATGTCGCTTATGCCAACGACAACGGGTCGTCATAATCAAAGATCTTTCCCTTCACTGCTCTACTCCTATTGATTGCAGCGTGATGGAAAGTATACTATAATCAGCTCAGGAGTATGAATAATAATTGTGCCAAGTTTCGTTAAAATTTGTGGAGTAGTTTTTGTTTCTATAACGGTTATATAGACAGATAGACAAAAATTCTACTGATTGTATTTTTGGCATCAGTATCGATCCCTAATCACCCCTTGAGAGTTATTTTGGAAATATATTTCATGTACAGAATTGACCTCTCTACAGATTTATTATAAGTATAGATTATATAGGTATGTATATAGAAGTTTTCGTGGCTAAGTCATAGCTTCGCAAATCGATGGATGATAAGGATAAGCAACACTTGGCGCGGTCGGTCCGTGGATGGACCATCTCGTCATAACGAGTTCTTCCGTGTTTCGGAAGGCACGATAAATGATCCCGGCTGTCATTGGAACATCCTTGGAAGTCGCTACGGGTAGTTAGAAGCCAGTAAGTTTGTTTACCAGTCTTACCAATGGGTATCGGGTTGCCCGGGTAACCGGGTTGTGGTGATCAGACAGGCAGTCGCTCCATGTAAAACACTGGGAATCAACTGCAAGCGGTTAGACTGGAAGCCGACCCCAACATAGTTCGGAAAAGAAGATAGAGATATCGCATCTTACATCATCACCATCATCTGCCTAGCCTTTTGGGGGTTGGCATATAATTGGACGAAAAGCGCTAAATTAAAAAAAAAGACGTAAACAAATCTACTAGGCAAAAAATACGATTTCTGTATACCTTGTTTGCACAAATAAACACTTTTAGGCCAGGTTACTCGATTTAACTTTAACTATAACCTAACCTTAACCGGCCGTCAAACGGCCGCCCATTGGTCAATTTTTTGACGTGACAGCTGTGTAACCAATGGGCGGCCATTTGACGGCCGGTTAAGGTTAGGTTATAGTTAAAGTTAAATCGAACAACCCGGCCTTAATCTAAAAGCGACTGACATGTTTAATTTAAGACAATGTCTAAGAAATGTTTAAATAATGTGCCTTTGTACTCTTGTTTAAACACGTGTTAAACGCCCGTTTAACTTTTGTAGTAATAACACTGATTAACTTCTATTTACAAACTAAAAACATGCGTGATACAATGCGCTTAGGTACTTAGGCTTTATCTAAAAATCGCGTGACCAACCATTTTGCAAACTCAACAAAGAATCTTATACTACAGTCAAAATTATGCCGTATTGCCTGCGCATTAAAGTACATATTCGCTTAGCAGTAGAGTTAAAAGCATGAGGTTGGAATTTCGACTTTGTGTAATTGTAGTTAGAGGCGTTTTTCATTTGTTAAATGTAAGTTCATTGACTGCCTTTCAGTGTTTTGTCTGATGATGTTAATATTAATAAAATGAAAGCTGAAAAACTGAATGTTTTTTATTCGTTTTATCTTGTTTTGATAATTAACTTTAGCTTTCATTATCGGCGTGGGCTTTACCGAGCTATATAAATTATTATACTAGCGACCCGCCCCGGTTTCGCACGGGTGCAATGCTTATGTATTTATTATTGTACCAGGACAGCATAAAATGTTTGAAGGACATCCCTCGGGACGCGGGTGAAACCGCGAGGAACTACTAGTAAACTAAATATACAAAAACCTTCCCCTTGAATCACTCTATCTATTAAGAAAACCGCATCAAAATCCGTTGCGTAGTTTTAAAGATTTAAGCATACATACATACATACAGACATGGGAAGCAACTTTGTTTTGTACCTACTATGAAGTGATATTCAACTTTCAGCTTCAACTTCAACTTACAACTCCAATACGATTGAAGCGTTATTGGCTATTCTGTTAATACTTTAATGTAAACAAAAATTGTATAAAAATCTACTCGTAATGTACAGACAACAGCAGGTCAACGTATACGAATCTGTCAAATTTTACCAATCGAACATTAACCTACCTCCATTGTGATAAGGTTGAAAATCCATTGCAGAAATTTGACAGATTGTGGTAACTTGATGTGATGTTGTCTGTACTGTCAGATGACAGATGACAGACCAATGGTATGTCATTGGAAAACGATTGGTCATTTAATAGTAACAGAATAACCGATAAGGCTAAAACTGCTATTGCCATACAATTTTCATTGAATTTTCATACGAGTGACACACAATATTGTAGTTAAGAAATATCCGCCGCGGTTGTTGTCTAAAATATGTGTACAAATCGCGAAAGTTTAAAAACATTTAAAGTTGATAGGGTTCCGTTTTACCTTCTAGGTACGGAACCCTGAAAAGGTTTTTCTTCTAAAAGCTATTCTGAAAACATCGTAAATCTGCGCTCTCTGTAGTAAAATTTAACGGTCGGTTTAGTAAACCTTTTAAAGGTAAAGAGATTAGTTTCGTAAACCTAGCTATATTGAAATGTGCTACGTCAATGAATATAACATACAGACGCCAGCAGGTCTAGTTACCCAAATCTGTATTACCAATTGAACATTAACCTTCCACTATTGTGATAAGGTTGAAAATCTATTGCAGAAATTTGACAGATTGAGGTAGGTTGATGTGATGGCGTGTGTACATACTAGGAATGCCTCGCGGTTTCACCCGTGTCCCGGGAGAATTACTAATCGTAATCGGGTAAAAAATACCCGTTTATTATTACAAATTTTCATATTTCAATTCGTTTTTATTTTGTCTTCTTTTGTATTCATATTCTGTACAAATAAATGATTCGTATTCTTATTCATTAAGTATTGTGTGAAATCTACTATTTTCGCAAGCTGTAGTGCCCGTTTGTTGTAGGTACTACTTCCCGCAATTGGATAAGAAACTGAAGCAAGGTGTATAGTAGTATGTTTCTGCAAAGTTTCATCAAAATCTATGCAGCAGTTTTCGCGTGATGAACTAACAAACCAACTCATTTACGTATTTATAATATTAGTGTGATAATTCTGCAATTTCACAGCCACCTTTCAATTTTCATAGTTATTTTGCAAAGCTCAATAAAATCTATAAAGCGCTTTAAAGCCATCATGGTTCGCTTTAAGCGGCTGCCGGGTCTATTGTACGGCGTCACAGTATTAAAACGATATTGGTAGTAAATAATTATACAGCAAAACTAGCTGTATTCTGTGGCTTTGCTTCCTCAAACTCAAACTACCTCGCTTAGTGGTCGCATAGGGCGACTGCCGTGCCATGAGTCTCGGGTTCGATTACTTGGTCAGGCCAAAATCGCTTTGTGGGTTTTAGAAATTTTCACAAAGCAGCCTGGAGTTTGGAAGTTACAGACACCCCCGTGCCTGGGAGGGCACGTAAAGCCGGCGTCCTCGAATGCTACTCAGTAGCAGTCGTAATTATAATTTCACGCTGGTCTGTAATATAATAAATACTTAGCCTTGGTAATATAATAAAATAATAATTAATAACTTCATCTAGCTAGACATTAACTAGCTCAATTTTATTTTTACTCTCTAGGGAATATTAGGCCTTGTGATAACCTTAACTTTTATTTATATTGGCTACTAGCTTCCACACTGCGGGAACTACTTCGCGCACCCGGTTGAAAAGTAGTCTATATCCTTCCTTGATTAATAAGCCTATTTTACACTGAAGGATTTTTTCAAATTGGATCGCGTCGTGTCGGATTGCCGTCCCATCGCGCTATGAGAGTGAGGGAATAGGGAGTGCACCTGTGTCTGCGCAAATGCTTGTGCACTATAATATGTCCTGCGCAGCTGGCTGATCTCCTTATAATGAGAACAGCCGCCGTGGCCGACAATCAGCTAGGACACCATTATTGTTATAGATTGTTATAGTAAGATTCTGTTTATAACTCATGTTAATGGGATCTCGTCTATCCATCAGTCTGTCACAGAATAGCACACAATTTGGTAAGACTGGTTGTTAGACTTTCCAACTTCTGACTACCAGTAACAACTGCCAAAGAAAAAGAGTTCAAATGACAGCCGAGACCCATATAAACGTGCTTTATAAAACACGGTATATCATCTGCCTAACCTTTTCCCAATTACTTTGGGGTCGGCTTCCAGTCTAACTGGATACAGCTGAGAACCAGTGTTTTACATGGAGCGACTGCCTGTCTGACCTCCACAACACAGTTACATGGGCAATCTGGTACCCCTTGGTAAGACTGGTTGTCAGACTTTTGGCTTCTGACTACCGTAACGACTGCCAATGATGTTTAATGACAGCCGGGACCCACCAGTTTATCGTGCCTTCCGAAACATGGAAAAAATCGTTATGGCAAGATGGTCACCCATCCCCGGACCGACCGCGCCAAGCGTTGCTTAACCTTATGATCGATCGATCCGCGCGGCTTTGACTTAGCCACGAGCTCTTCCATAAAATGTGTGTGTGTGTGTGTGTGTGTATAAAACACGGTCTATATTCCATCAAAAATGTATTTTAGAGATATTTCTATTACCGAATCGCACTAACAATCAAATTTCTACCCGTTCCGAAAACGATCTATCAAAAAACACCATCAGATACCCAATCATAAATAATATAATAATTTTTCCCTCTCAATATTTTCTCGAAGGATATAGCCCCATATATGTCACTGTAAAAGTCATAATATTCGTCAATCATAGAAATCACCAACACAAGTCGGTAAATGTAAGAATTTAATAAAAATGGAATGATTCTACCAGGCTTTTATCACGACACTAGTTTCTGCCAGCGGTTTCACCCGTGTCCCGTGGGAACTACTCGGCGCACCCGGATAAAAAATAGCCTATAGCCTTCCTCGATAAATGGGCTATCTAATGCTGAAAGAATTTTTCAAATCGGATAGTAGTTCGTGAGATAAGCGGGTTCAAATAAACAAACTCTTCAGCTTTATAATATTAGTTTAGATATGTTGCTGGGGAGTTTGTTGACTTCTTCCTAGCAAAAACACATAGGAAGTGGTGAAGGGCGGACGTTTTTGGGACTGTCTCATGTAATTTGTTTTTATTTTGATTTTGATGTAAGTAAAGTTATGGTGGCCTAATGGTTAAAGCACCAGCCTTTCAAGTAAGAGTATGTGGTTTCGATTCCAGGCCATGCAAGTATCAATGCAACTTTTCTGAATTTGTATGTGCTTTCCAAGTATATTTTGGACATTAACAGAGTCAAGGTGAACTATTTTGAGGAAACCTAGACTGTCTCAAATCAACCAAGCGTGTTCAATCTTAATTAATTAAATATTTTTACTAAACAATACCTAATCCTATATTTACATTACAAGAAAAAAAATCTTAAAACAAAAGAAATGCATAAAAACCAGTCCTCGTCGCTGCCAGCGATCATAAAATTTCACAATTCGTAAACTTTAACTTTTACCAATGTTCAAACTTTAACAGCGACATATACATAGAGTTGTGTACACATAGAAGGCCTACAAGGTTGTTCCCAAGGCGACAACTTGCCGGCAGATGTTTTAATTGTGTTAGCTCAGCTCTGCAAATATATCACAAAGCCTTGGGTCAGAATTCACTTAAACGTTTCAAAAATTAAAGACAAAGTTGAGAAAAAAGCATCTATCTACATATCTATACTAATATTATAAAGCTGAAGAGTTTGTTTGAACGCGCTAATCTCAGGAATTACTGGTCCAATTTGAAAAATTCTTTCAGTGTTAGATAGCCCGTTTACCGAGGAAGGCTATATATAGGCTGCATTTTATCCAGGTGCGCTTAGTAGTTCCCACGGGACGCGTTTGAAACCGCTGGCAGAAGCTAGTCTAAATATATAAAACTCAAAGGTGACTGACTGACATAGTGATCTATTAGCCGACAGCCCAAACCACTGGAGGGACCGCGCTGAAATTTGGCATGCAAGTAGATGTTATGACGTAGGCATCCGCTAAGAAATGAGTTCCCGAAATTTCGACGGGAACGGGAAAGAACGGGATTTTAAGTTTCGTGCGGGCAAAGCCACTGGCTAGAAGCTAGTTTTATTTAAAGTGCCACCGAATCTTTTGTGCAATAGACAGCAGTCAGTTTTCAATGGAAGAACTGACTTACTTGTATCTGTCAACAAACAGCACCAAAAACGGTTTGAGTGTATTATGTTTGAATTTGAGTGTATTTTTTTTTTTAATAGCCTTTTATCGTCCCACTGCTGGGCACAGGCCTCCTCTCACACGGAGAAGGATTGAGCATTAATCACCACGCTTGCTCAATGCGGGTTGGTGATTTCAGACTTATAGTCCAGGTTTCCTCAAGATGTTTTCCTTCACCTTTTATCAGCCATTGGTGTCTAAGATTAGAAAGTACATACAAACTTAGAAAAGTGCATTGGTACTTGCCTGACTGGAATCGAACCCACACACTCATACTTGAGAGGTTGTGTTCTTACCCTACTAGGCACTTCCCACTAGGCCACCACGACTTCCCACTAGGCCACCACGACTTCCCACTAGGCCACCACGACTTCCCACTAGGCCACAACGACTGAATTTGAGTTATCTGTACTAATATTATAAAACTGAAGAGTGTGTTTGTTATAACACGCTTACTTAAGGAACTACTTGATCGATTTGAAAAATAATTCCCGTTTAGCTAGCCCAGTTATCAAGCAAATCATAGGCTACTTTTAACTCGACTGCGCGGAGTAGTTCTCACATGATATACCTGTAATTGCTGGCGGCAATATTTTTATACATAAAAGGCTTTTACCAGCCTTGCAATATTCTATTGACTGAGCGATCGAGAAAAAATCGGTCGACGCAAATCCTTCATTCAGTTTAGACATGCCTCGTTTAAAAAAAATGCCTCGACGCAGCTCTGCGTTTGCCTCGGGCGAGGCACCAAGCAATGTCGTTTTGTCAATACGCAAAAGTGCCTCGGTGGGTTTACCGAGGACAATTTAATTGTTTTATCTCGCTTGTTCGACTTCTCGTTAAAAAGACAGGTTAAAAAGACTGGCTTTTTATTTATCTATACTTAATATAATTGTGGATTTACCTGCTTACGTTTAGGAGCTTCATGCTGCTCCCCTCATCGCTGCCACTGTGGTGAGGTTGTCACCAGCCTCGGACATCACGGCCTGTCATGCAGCCGTAGCGCCGGCCGTATTGCGCGACACGCAAATATTAACGACATTATTCGTCGCGCTCTTGTTGCCGTCGGGGTGCCAGCCGCTTTAGAACCAAATGGCTTGGCACGCGACGACGGTAAGAGACCAGACGGCATGACGTTATTCCCTTGGAAGATGGGTAGGCCTTTAGTGTGGGACGCAACCTGCGTCGATACTCTTGCGCCATCCCATCTTGCAAGTTCTGCGTGTTGTGCTGCTGCTGCCGCTGCGGCTGCGGAGAACCTCANATGGCCTTGTTGGCAACTCTATTTTCGAACCGTTTGGGGTTGAAACCCTCGGGTCGTGGGGTCCGAATGCCCACACTATTTTCAAAGAACTATCTAGGCGGCTGGTTGACGCTACCCGTGACCAAAAGGCTGGCTATTACCTAGGTCAAAGATTAAGCATTGCCATCCAGCGTGGCAATGCTGCCAGCCTTTTGGGCACGCTCCCAGTCGACAGCGATGGGGAGGAATTTTTTGACGCTTTTTAGTTTTTAATTCTTAGTTTAAGTTTTTTTTTTGTAATAGTGTATGTTGTAAATATATGTAACTATTAATAGAATAAATAAACCAAATACTTAATATTATAAAGAGGAAAACTTTGTTTGTTTGTTTGGTTGTAATATAATAATAGGCTGAAAAACTACTGGACCGATTTTAAAAGTTCTTTCACCATTCGAAAGCTACATTATCCACGAGTGACATAGGCTATATTTTATCCGGGTACGGGCAGTAATTCCCACGGGATGCGAGTGAAACCGCGGGAAAACGGCTAGTTTAGTTATACTTTACTAGCTGTTTTGTTTTCTTGTGGATTCACTCGCGCAGAGGAATTATTTTTTCCCGGGATCTTCAACAAATATCGTAAATGTACACAGAAATAANTTTGTTTGTTTGTTTGGTTGTAATGAATAGGCTCAAAAACTACTGGACCGATTTTAAAAATTCTTTCACCATTCGAAAGCTACATTATCCACGAGTGACATAGGCTATATTTTATCCGGGTACGGGCAGTAATTCCCACGGGATGCGAGTGAAACCGCGGGAAAACGGCTAGTTTAGTTATACTTTACTAGCTGTTTTGTTTTCTTGTGGATTCACTCGCGCAGAGGAATTATTTTTTCCCGGGATCTTCAACAAATATCGTAAATGTACACAGAAATAATAACAGAAACTTAACAAATTATATACTAAGACATTCCTCAAGAATCACGCTTGAAAATCGTTGCAGTAGTTTTTGAGTTTATCGCGAAAACACAGACAGATAGACGCGGTGGGGGACTTCGTTGTTTAATTAGTGTCTAAGAAGTATAGATTACACCTAGATAAACTTTTGCACAAAAATTTTGAAAGATGAAAGATTTCAAAGGCGAGTTTAACCCAAAAATAATTTATTTATTTATTTATTTACAAAGCTATCATAACAGGACATGCCCAATGCAATAGCAGTATAACTTAATAATATTAACAATACAAATTAAATAGATTAGCTGATAAAATTTAATAAAACTATTGTGAATTCACTCAGATTACACGAAAATACGTCAATCCTATTGTGAATTTCATTAATAACATGTATTGTACGAGTGAGGGGTGTTTTTGCCAGTAGGTTGGTCCTGGCCACGGACACAGCAAGTAGTGGTGGCCGCCATAATAAATAAATAAAATACATATAATAAAAAAATGTACTAGAAAAATAAAAAAGTGCAAAAAATATTGCTGTCTGAGGCTGCCTCGTGTACCTGCCTCATTCGGCGGTCCTCTCAGTACACGCTTAATTGTATACTCATTCCCTCTTTATACATATGGATCCAATTCGGTGGAGTGATACTGGCCACTTGACATACTTTTTATGAGCTGTCAAAATGCGATGCCGCCATATTGTTTTCGAGATAAAAAAGCTGTGATGTGATTTATTTTTACAATCATTTGGTTTGTTATTTATTTAATTTAAAGTAACTGAAAAATAATACAACATTATTGTTATAAATGCGAAAGTAACTCTGTCTGTCAGTTACGCTTTCACGCCTAAACTAGTGAGCCGACTTTGATGAAATTTGGTACAGAGATAGAATAGACCCTGGGGAACAACATAGATATATATAAGATACTTTTTATCCGGGTACGGGAAATAGTTCCCTCGGGAAACGGGCGAAGCCGCTGGCAGAAGCTAGTTTTGTGAATAAATCAATTTTGATGAAATTTTGGGCAGCACTTCTAGATTAAAAGCGAAAGAAAATCGTTTATTAAAAAAAAATCCTTTGGCTACTGATCTTTGCCCGGTTAGAAGCTTTCAATAGCAAATTCTATCAACTTTGGTTCAGCAACCTACCATAAAAATAGAGTTTTTTATAAAAATAGAAATACCCAGAGTCACTAATAAACATTATTTAAGGACTCTCAAACTACTTTCACGTTTCAAATCTATACTTCTATACTAATATAATATTATAAAGAGGAAAACTTTGTTTGTTTGTTTACTACTGGACCGATTTTAAAAATTCTTTCACCATTCGAAAGCTACATTATCCACGAGTGACATAGGCTATATTTTATCCGGGTACGGGCAGTAATTCCCACGGGATGCGAGTGAAACCGCGGGAAAACGGCTAGTATATTATAAAGAGGTAAAATTGTTTGTAAGTTTGTTTGTAGGGGGTAACCTTTGGAAGTAATAAACCGATTTAAAAAAATCTTTCACCATTCGAAAGCTACATTATCCACGAGTGACATAGGCTAAATATTATCCGGGTACCACGAGTGAAACCGCGGGAAAACGGCTAATTCTAAATAAACAAGCAGACACCCAAAAACACAACTGTCCTTCTATCTCAGTCAAATAAAAAATAACACTTTGCTACACAGAACCATATTTTAATAATACAAAAAACCGGTCAAGTGCGAGTTGGACTCGAGCATGAAGGGTTCCGTACGTTTATTGTATGGGGACCATTAATATATATTTTTTTAATTTTTAGTATTTGTTGTTACAGCGGCAACGGAAATACATCATTTGTGAAAATTTCAGCTTTCTAGCTATCACGGTTAATGAGATACAGCGTGGAGACAGACAGACTGACAGACAGACAGACAGACGGACAGACAGACAGACAGACAGACAACGAAGTCTTAGTAATAGGGTCCCGTTTTAACCTTTGGGTACGGAACCTTAAAAATTCATTGCAAAATGCCACCTCTATCGCAACAAAATGAACGAAGTCTGGCTTTATATTACAAAAGTTTTTTCTCATTATACTTTGGAATTACAGTTTGGAAACTAGTCGCGAATCGTGACATCCACTGACTTCGAGCTGTCATTTATGATGGATGGACTGGAGGGCTCGTGGCTAAGTAAGTCAGTACATTCCATCAGTCTGGTCAGAATGATGGGAGAATTATCTTGTAACCGGTTGATTGACGGACTGATGTCAATCTTAGACAGGGGTTACACGATCAGTCTGGCGTCATTCTGGCATCAGTCTGGCCCGGCTCAGACTGATGCCAGATTGACGGACGGAAAACACGGTATATACTGGACCATCAGTCCGTCAATCAACCGGTTACACGATAATTCTCCCATCATTCTGACCAGACTGATGGAATAGAATGACGCCAGACTGATCGTGTAACCCTTCTCTAACAGCCGCACGGGTCGATCGATCATAAGGTTAAGCAACGCTTGGCGCGGTGACCATCTTGTCATGACGAGTACCGTGTTTCGGAAGGTACGTTAAGCCGGTGGGTCCCGGCTTAACGTATCTTCCGATCTTCTGTCATTTGAACATCTTTGGCTGTCGTTACGGGTAGTCAGACGCCAGAACGTATGACAACCAATCTTATCAGGTCGCCCGGATAACTGTGTTTGGAGGTCGGATAGTAAGTTGCTCCATGTGGCACACTGGTACTCAGCTGCATCCAGTGAGACTGGAAGCCGACCCAAACACTGTTGGAAAAAAGCTAGACAAATGAACTCGAAAGACATTACCCCGTAGTCTCGCGCAGTCAGCTAAAAAACCTTAAAAAGTGGCCGTTCTATACCTCCATGTAATAACAAAAACGAGTACCTACTACTACAAAAACATTTCCACTTTTCTAACCTTAAAAAAAGGCACAAAACTTCACTTTTTCAATTGGAATACCTCAACAAAGTTCCATTGATAGGTTTTACGTTCTAACCTAACAAAAGCGGTTTAGAAAATGCGAGCAAAAAATCCATATTTCGGAACAGCTCTGTGTTGAAAAAAAGCGGCCAAGTGCGAGTTGGACTCGCGCATGAAGGATTCCGTCCCATTATTTGTGAAAAATGAACGTATCTATTACCTACA
Source organism: Heliothis virescens (assembly GCA_002382865.2). Lineage (NCBI taxonomy): Eukaryota > Metazoa > Arthropoda > Insecta > Lepidoptera > Noctuidae > Heliothis > Heliothis virescens. The sequence continues at coordinate 1,623 of NWSH02000520.1, read as the reverse complement.
ACTAGCCAAAATACAATCATTTTTCGGGCAGTAAAAAATAACTTTGATTTTGACAAAGTTATAATTTGCGGTTTCATACGTTTATTGTATGGGGACCTGCCTTAATATATATATTTTTTAATTTTTAGTATTTGTTGTTATAGCGGCAACAGAAATACATCATTTGTGAAAATTTCAGCTATCTAGCTATCACGGTTTATGAAATACAGCCCGGAGACAGACATGCAGACAACGAAGTCTTAGTAATACGATCCCGTTTTACCCTCTTGGGTACGGAACCCTAAAAAACCGTTTGATGTAAAACCTTTTTCAGTGGTTTTCAGAACGGATATCTTTGACCGAAAGCTTTGAATTTTCAGGAGTTATTTTCAAAAGATTATACTTGCCTTTTTTGCGTTAGTAGGTCAAAGTTGTTGACTGAATTTTTTGAAGGTAATTGAAATCATTTAGCATTATGAATTCGAAAGTAAAATGCCGGTTTACACATTGCGATTTTATTGCCCGTTGCTTGCCATTTTATTGCAGCAAGATGCTACTTGCACTGTGTAAACGTAATCGTGCAATAGATAAATGGTTGCCTGTCAAATATTCCTGCAATAAAATGGCAAGCAACGGGCAATGAAATCGCAAGGTGTAAACGGGCCTTAAGTCTATATGTCTGTTGCGCTTTAATGACAAAACTGCTGAAGCAGTTTAAATGATATTTAATATAATTAAGAGCCTGAGAGAGGATATAGTATATAGGTGAAAAGTATTACCCTCGGGACGCGAGTGAAACCGAGGAAAACAGCTAGTCACTATTAACTAAGTAACAGCTGCACGGGTCAATTGATCATATCGTTAAGCAACGCTTGGCGCGGTCGGTCCGAAGATGGGTGACCATCTATATCAGGATGTGTTTCTGTGTTTCGGAACATGTATTAAATTGTAGTAGCTGTAATTTTGACATATTTGTGAGTCTCAGAAGCCAGAAAGTCTGACAATCAGTTTTACCATAAAATATCGGGTTGTTTAAGTAACTGGGTTGAGGAGATCAGACAGGCAGTCGCTCCATGTGGCACACTGGTACTCAGCTGCAACCAATTAGACTGGAAGTCGACCCCAACATATTTAAAAAAAAAATACTAGACAGATAAACATATCCCTCTTATATTAAAGCTAGACCAAACAGCCGGACTTAACCCTCCAACAAACATCCGTACATAACCCTTAAATGTTCCTAACCCTTTAAATCATAACTTCGAGTGAGATACAGGTCGTAAAAACACAGAATATGGCCGAACGTCTATAAAATGGCGGAAACTAATAAAATATATGTTTCTATTGGTATTTGAACCCTTGGGGGATAGTGTGGCAATTGCAGAATTACAAGTTTATAACATAGTGTTAAAATTTAGGTAGTTTTAGATTATATTTTTACGTCACACTTAGAAATAAATCCTTGATTTTGATGTGTGGTTGTTTGTTACTCTTTCACGCAAGAACTACTGGACGAATTTTGATGAAACTTGTCATTAATCCGAATGTCAAGGAGTAACCCTCCTTGAGAAAAACTAAAGAAAAACTAAGAAAACTAAATGTGTTAAGTTCACATTGCCTAATGTGAAAAACTTAGGACCTAAT
>NWSH02000519.1:16703972-16730980 GCA_002382865.2 Heliothis virescens | reverse complement strand
CGGGAGACAGTAGCGGCGCTAGACCTAATATAATACGTCGGTACATCAAGTTCGCGAGCCTAGGCGGATCAGCTTTAGTCGAGAGGGGGGAGATCATACAGTTGTGGTCATGTACCCAATCTATAATTTTATTAAAATACTTTATGAAGCAGAGAAAATCATGTAGGAAAATAAGAATGCCGAGCGAAGCGAGCGCGAATTTTTTCAGATCGCGCGAGTAACATCGTAAGAAAAGGCGCGAGCAGCGTGAACGCGATTTCCTTGACAGTTTTAGATCAAGTTACAAAAATGTATATTTTGAAAATGTCTTCGTACCTACTAATGGCCCAAGAGCCAGTGGCTGCCAGACCTTCGTGATTTTATAAAACTGAAATTTCTTCCATACGTGCCCTTAGTATAGGTACTACTAGCTCCCCAAACATGATACCTGGGTAGTGGTGGTTTGGCAGATAACGGGTAACAAAGGTGTACAAAATTCCATCTCAAATTCGTTATTTTATAAACTTGATTTTTTGATATTTTATTCGTGATAATGTCAGATTCACGTTGTTCATTGCCAGACACTACTATGGTGCAACCCCTGCCAGACACCCCTGAACTATGATAATTTTGTAGTTCTACTTTCGTCATTTTATAAAAGCTGAAATTTATATATGTTATTTGAGAACTGTGTTATGATGTTTTTCAGCAGCCAGACAGTTCCGATGGTTGCATCATCCTGCCGACGCAATATCGGCAATATACCATAGTTAAGAAATTAAGCAATATTTCTAAAATACTAAGACTTGGGTTAAGTGGGAGTGTTAAGACAAATATAGGCTTAAAAAGACCTTCGATTGGTATATGACTCATTACTAGAGGGAAGATACCATTCCTTAAATCCACATAAAGTATCGACATTACGCCTTATAAGCAACATCTTTTTAATACTTAGATTGGTAAGTGGAGTGTGTTAAGACGAAATGTAGGGCTTAAAAAGACCCCTTGATTGGTATATGATTCATTACTATAAGGAGAATATCATTCCTTAAATCCACATAAAAGTATCGACATTACGCCTTAGTTAAGCAACATCTTTCTAAAATACTAAGACTTGGTAAGTGGGTGTTAAGACGAAATGTAGGGCTTAAAAAGACCCCTTGATTGGTATATGATTCATTACTATAGAGGAGATATCATTCCTTAAATCACATAAAGTATCGACATTACGCCTTAGTTAGAGAACATCTTTTAAAATACTAGAGCTTGGTAAGTGGAGTGTTACGAAAATGTAGGCTTAAAAGACCCTTGATTGGTATATGATTCATTACTATAGAGGAGATACATTCCTTAAATCCACATAAAGTATCGACATTACGCCTTAGTTACAGCTCTCTCTAATACTAAGACTTGGGAAGTGGAGTGTTAAGACGAAATGTAGGCTTAAAAGTCCACGCTTTTCGATTTGGCTCGATATGAACTATACTAACGGCGACACGGATATCCACTTCCCTATTTAAGCGGCCGTAATGTCGATACTTTATGTGGATTTAAGGCAATGATATTCCGTCTAATTAGTCACATAAATCGCAGTATACCAATCAAGAGTCTTTTTTAAGCGCTACATTTCGTCTTCACACTCCACTTACCAAGTCTTAGTATTTTACAAAGATGTGCTTAACTAAGCGTAATGCTGATACTTTCATATGTGGATTTAAGGAATGGTATCCCTCCTCTAGGTAATGAGTCAGTTATACCAATCGCAAAGGTCCTTTTTAAGCCCTCTTAATTTCGTTGCTTAACACTCCACTTACAAGTCTTAGTATTTTAGAACAAATATTGCTTAATTTCATTTAACTTACTGGCTATTATTGCCGATATTTGCGTCCTGGCAGGATATGCAAACCATCGGAAACTGTCTGGCTGCTGATGAAAAACATCATGAACACAAGCGTCCTGTCTTCACATAAAATATTATAAATTTCAGCTTTTATAAAATGACGAAATGTAGAACTACAAATTATCATAGTTTAGGGGTGCTGCCTAGGTGGTGTTTGCATCCACCAATACGTAAGGTGTCTGGCAATGAACAACGTGAAATTGCTGACCATTAATCACGCATAAAATATCAATCAATGTTTTATACAATAACGATTTTGAGATGGAATTTTGTACACTTTGGTTACCGTTATCTGCCAAAGCCACCACTAACCAGGTATCATTTTGGGCTGTAATGGTACCTATACTAGAGGCCACGGTATGGGAGAAATTTCAGGCTTGTTTTAATAAAGTCACGAAGGTCCTGGCGAGGCCACTGGCTCTTTGCTCCATAGATTATTGTTAAAGCCTGAAAGTTGCCGCCATTTGTTTAAGTTAATTTGTGGGTACATAAAACAATGAAAAATATAAACAATACTTAATGTGAACTGCGCAGGGCGCGAAGCGAGGGCGAAATTTTTATTGCCAGCGCCGCCACTCGGCGGGAGAATTTTGCCGCCGTTCCAATGTTATATCCATAAAAATACATAACATTAAAATTGATTAAGGCGCTCCGACTCTATTCAAGTTGGATTAGTGATCATAAACTCGTCACTATGAGAAAATGCACGGTGCGCAAAGGAGTGCGATATCCATTAAGATTATCACAAAAGTTATTTATAGTAAACCCTATTTCTTTTTTAAAGATTACACCTATCCCAATGATATATTCACACGTTAGGGTTGGATGAATAACAAAGAAATATTTCGCTGACTACGTGTAAGGCACAGTTTTAAAATATACGAACATTTGAAGCTACTACTAACGTTCGTAACGTCACACTTCCCACACACGCAACGCGCCCATTGACGCAGAACAGCACGCGACATACGTTCTAATAGCTATACTACAACAGCACTCGCGTACAAAAGTTACATAAATGTCGGTCAATGCGCAGTGCGTGTGTGAGTGTGACGGTTACGAACGTTAGTACGGTAGCTTCCCAACTGTTCTATATTCTAAGAACTGTGGTTGTAGGGACAGATCTTTTTGTTTTAATTGGTCGGCGGAGTCAATGTTCTAACGCTGTTATAAACGTACTGAGCTTATCCGCGCACGACGACAGTACAGCATTGGGGTGAAATCTTTATACAGATGCTTCTAGTTTTACTATGGAACATACAATAAGACGGGTAATGGAAATTTTTATAGCAGGAAATGGTCAATGGCGGCGCGTAGACCAATATGTACGTCGCGACATTCAGTTCGCGAGCCCTAGATCTTTTTGCCGGGTCTGGGGACTGGCAGCTCACAGTTGTGGTCAACTCGATCTCTACTCTGTCTGGCATGATTACCAATAAATAAACTATATTCTATTAAATTTTGAAGCTTACAGAAGGAAGTTTTTTTTTCGTAATAATTTTACATTTTGAAAAATAAAATGCATGATGATGTGCAGGGCTGAGGCCTGCCAGGTCTTTGCTGTTGGCCTTGGTGTACTATGACTCATCACTTCACAAATTTCTAGCCTTACAGGCCGACCGTTAGTCGGAGGGTTCACTACCTCTCGGGCTACACCTCCTTTTTGGAAACAGTTGTTTTAAGAAAACTTCCGTTTGTGCTATAAGTGACTTAGGGCCGCAGTAAGTATGAGACTTATAAACATTAATATACTGACATATAATAAAACAGTAAAAAAATCGTGTCTGTACGTTAAATATTTTTACAAAACAAAATATGTATGTTTGTCTGTTTGCACACGCTAATCTCAGGAACCACTGGACGGATTTTGATGAAACTTGGCAGACATATAGCTTGTATATCTGATGTTTATTAAATAAGTAAACTGATGAAATAAACCTTTTTTAAATTATTTATATCAGAATAACGTTTTATCTACTTTTTATCCGAGTACGGGAAATTGTTGCCGCAGGAAGGGGGCAAAGCCACTGGCAGAAGCTAGTAAGAAAATATTTCTGACTTGGTTGAAATCGCCTGATTTCCACGAAGCTTAATTAAAGAAGTTGTAAAGCTAGAAGCTGAATTAAGATACTTACACGTGTCAACAAAGTTATATTAGAGTTAATTTTAATAAATTTAAATAATACCCAATGAATATTTACAACATTTTTTTTTGCTATTTTTGTTCTTATTTTTATATAGGATTTTACATATATTTTTTACGTGAAATTTTTAGTGTTCCGTACCCAAAAGGTAAAACGGGACCCTATTACTAAGCCTCCGCTGTCTGTTTGTATGTCTGTCTCCAGCCTGTATTTCGCAAACCGTTATAGCTAGATTGCTGAAATTTTCACAAATTTTAGTGATGTATTTCCGTTGCCGCTATAATAACAAATACAAAAAAAAATATAGTATGGGGACCCCCCCATAAAATAAACGTGTGAAACCGCAAATTATGAAAAACAAAGTTAAGTACCTATTTTTTGCTGCCCGAAAAATGTTTGTATTTTGGCTAGTTGTTGGTAATAGATACGTTCATTTTTCATAGATAATGCTACGGAACCCTTCGTGGGAAGTCCAACTCGCACTTGGTCGATTTTTTTACTATGTAACGTTATCTATATATAGATATAATATTATGTGGATTTAAATAATATAATATGTTTTTGGGACTTAAGGTACGTTTCGAAAGCTGGCTGCCGACTGCAACTGCCGACCGCACGTGCCGTAGCTGCACTACTTGTTTGTATGTTGTATTTCTATGGTTTAATCACTACCTCGTTGGTCTAGTGGTCGCATAGTCGGCTGCTGTGCACGAGGTCTCAGGTTTGATTCCCGGGTCGGGCCGAAATCGCTTTGTGGGTTTTAGAAACTCTCACAAAGCAGCCCGGAGTTGGAAGTTGGTGATTGATACACCCGTGCATCGGAGAGCACGTCAATGTCGGTCCTGCGCCTGATCTCTCTCCGGTTCTGATCTAACCCGGTCGTGTCGGATTGCCATCCCGTCGACTGGGTTATGAGAATGACGGAATAGGGAGTGCATCAGGGTCAGCGCAAATGCTTGTGCACTATAATATGACCTGCGCAGCTGGCTGATCTCATTATATGAGAACAGCCGCCCTGGCCGGCAATCGGCTAGGATGCCATCATCATCACTAGTTTGTATGTATTTACGTGAAATCGTTTTGGATCGATGCGGCAGCAGCAGTTGCAGTCGCCCTCAGATATCGAGCGATTTCATGCAGTCATTGCACGTGCACCCAGCAGCTGGCTTTCAAAACATAGCTTTACATTTAGAAGATGGAAACAATAATGATAGTCCTTAACCAATTATAGAGAATGACGAATAAATATAATTATGTATACCATGAGATTATAGCTAAATGACATTGCATTACTTGGCATCTTAGCGTGAATAAGTAATATTTTATTTTAAGTCATTTATCTTTGCTTATATTTCATATTTTTTATTATGGTTATCATGTAGAAGGAAATGTAGGTTCCGTACTATGTAAAAAGGAACCCTTATGAAGAACTTTTGTATTTCATCAATATTCTATTTTTACTTATGTTTTTTTTTTAAGAAATTTCTATTGTTTTTTTTGACGTCTACAGATCAATGACCTATTGATTTGGTATACGTGACAGATACAAACTTACAGTAATTTACAGTAACCCTGTCATTCGGATATCTTTGGCAGTCGTTACGGGTACTCAGAAGCCAGTCTGACAACCAGTCACACCAAGGGGTAAGTATCGGGTCGGGGCCCACTAGGGCCAGAGCCCGTCGAGGCTGCGGGTTGTTCGAAAGAGTTACCGCGGCCCTGGCACACAAAGGGCTCCCGAAGGAAGACGGTGGGTTTTAGTCAGTAAAAGTCTGACACTCCCTTCCGCTGTCACCCACAGCGGGAGGGGTCATACTGATGATTTCCCATCGATATAAGAAAAAAGGGGTAAGTTTCGGGTTGCCTGCGTTATACGTTGTGATAGGCAGTCGCTCTATGTTGACAATGTTACAATGTAATGACTGAAGATAAGACAGTTAATTAATTAAACTGTAAAGTAAAATGTTGCGGTTACAAAGTAAAACATATACAAATGAACTGTAACTGTTGACCCATAATAGGCTTAATCGCAAAACTATCTTCTCTACAAATATTAACAAGTCGACATTTTTGTTTGTCTTTATTCTTTAAATATTAATAAACTATTTTTTTATTCGCTTCAGGCATCTAAAGCCTATAGAAAAATACTATACATAATGTACTAATACATATTTTATATAAAAATAACATAATGTGCGTTCTTTAAATAAAGAAGGTTGCGTATCATGTCTATAGATATTATAAAGCTGAAGAGTTTGTTTGGTGGTTTATCAAAGGAACTACTGGTCTGATTTGTTTCATTACTAAAAAAAACATTTCAGATAGCCCATTTATCGATAGGCTATATTTTATCGGGTGCGCGGATTAGCTCCCACGGGACGCGGGTGAAGCAGCTTGAGGAAGATGGTCTCAATATTTTTAAAATCGTCATTTTTTGAATAGAAAAAATATATATTCTGGTAGAACCAGTTGAATAGTTTTTTATTCATAAAAACTATCCTTACAGCTAAACGGTCGGTAACACGCAACGCCAATCAAGTCTCACACAAGATGTTGTTTTTAACACATACACTACATCGAACAAAGCCAAACGTGGCACTAGTATAGTTGAAATCCGAGCAGATTATTATAAGTATAGATGTCATCTAATATTCCAACAGTTTCTACACGAGCCTGAACCAGAAACATTCAAACATGTTGACATTGATATTGACTTTTGTGAGCCTCGTGCTAGCCATCGCGTATTTAAAAGGCAAATATAACGAGCACTATTGGAAGAAACGCGGAGTCCCCTTCTATGATAAACATAGGACAGGAGGACCTTTGTGGCAATTCGGGATAGAAGACAGATCATTTTTCCAAATTCTACATGATATCTACTGGAAATATGAAAAGGATCCAGCTGTGGGGCTTGGATCATTGTTCAACCATGGATTGTACGTAAAAGATCCGAAAAATATTCAACACATAACACAAGTTGACTTCCACTCCTTCAATCACAGAGGAATCGCATTCACCGATGATGATATCCTGGCGAACAATGTACTTCTGCTCCATGGACCGAAATGGAAGATAATAAGGCAGAAACTCACTCCAATCTTCACGACCGCAAAACTAAGGAATATGTTCTACATCATTGACAAAAGTGCTCAAGATTTTGTGGAGTATTTAAAGCTTAATCCAGAAAAATTGAACGCAGATGCCTTCGAGAACATGAGCCACTTCTGCACAGCTGCTATAGCCGCCGCTGTTTTTGGTATCGGAACCAAATCAACTTTCGACTCACCATTCCGTGAAATGGCCAGAGAAGTTCTAACGCCCACATTTACAACCAACTTAAAGTTTATGATAAGTGGTATAAGTGAATTTATTTTTAAAACTTTGAAACTAAAATTGTTTAAGACGACGCAAGAGGACTTTTTTATTGGCGCTATTAAACAAGTGCTTAGGCAACGCGAACAAGATAATGTTCCACGACATGACTTTGTAGAAATGTGTGTTAATTTACAAAAGAGTGGGACGATGGAAGATAGTGAGACTGGTTTGAAATTGGAACCAACAGACGAACTTTTGGCTGCTCAGGCTTTCTTCTTCTTCCTAGCCGGTATCGAACCTACTGCCGCTAGTATGTTCGCAGCTTTTATGGAATTGGGAAGACATCCTGAAATATTGAAAAGACTACACAAAGACGTCGATGAAGTTTTTGAGAAACACAACGGTAAATTGACCTATGACGCAGTAAGTGATATGAAGTATTTGAGCAACGTTTTGAACGAGAGTCTTCGGCTGTATCCTCCTATTGGTTTCTTAACAAGGCAGTGTATTCAAGACACCGTTTTACCTGTAGGTGATGTACCTGTTGAGAAAGGTGTGAAAATATTCACACCAATTTACGAACTGCACCATGATCCTAAATATTTCCCTGAACCTGAGAAGTTTGATCCTGAGCGCTTTGATAGAGTGGGAGAAGTTAGTGACATGACGTATATGCCATTTGGGAAGGGTGGTAGATATTGCATTGGAGCTCGATATGCTCGAATTCAACTGTTAACTGGGATGGTGCATTTGCTTAGACACTATACTGTGCAAACACATGTTTACAAAGGAGGCGTGCAATACAGTAAGGAACAATTCCAAGTGAGGTTGAAAAACGTGAACGTTGAATTTATTCCGAGGAAGCTGTGATTGTGTTTATTAAATGTTTACCTCGATATGAATTTTTGTTGATATGATAAAATAGTAATTTGTTGTTTTGTTTTATTCAATACTTTGTCATCATAATATTACCGTTATCTGTGGCACAGCCTTTCTCGGTGTTTCAATAAAATGCAGTGTTAGACGAAATTATGATGAAAGTTTAATAAAATAAAGACTTATTTAAGATATTAATTTTAATTATGAGATCTCTGTGCACGATCTCATAATTAAAATGTGCATGCCCCATTCAGACGTGTCTAATTACAACGTGTAAGATTTACGAAAAAAATGTAAATAATTACCTCGTCTAATCGTTTTTAATTTAATTTCATTGATTACATTGATTCACATATCGTGTTGTCAATAATATCTACCTGATAATAGACCTGACAGTGAAACTAAGGCATTCTTTTAAAAAAGCACGCTATTATACAACAAACTACTTATTTGAAGTAAAATATAACGAATTTGTATTAATAGATTTACAAAAATCTAAGTCAAATATATTTATTTCATACAGACCTTACATGTTTCTACATGATAATAAAATTATCATGTCAAAGTACATAACAGTGTGTTATATGAAGGAAACAACACTACTCCAAAATTATAACAGTTACTTTTTGTGACAGCCAAAACTACTTTTGCTATTTCGGATATTCTTGTTTCGCACTTATTATAGACTTTTTATTCGTTATGTTATTGTGATTTAATCACTTTATGATAAAAAAATCTGGTCAATTACAAGACTTTAAATATGTAACAATTTATTAATTTATTATTTTAATCACGAACTACATTACACTGCATGCAAATAAGGCTTCCGTAATCGCTAAACGTAGAATTAATTCTCTAAAACGAGATTTTATTTACTTTTAGTAAACGTTTGTAATAATTCTTACCTAATATTAAAATGCAAAAGTAACGATGTCTGTCTATCTATCCGGATTTCACGCCAAAATTTCTGAACCGATTTCAATGTTTGGTACTCAGACAGATAGTACCTATATAGCACCAGAGAAAGGACATAGGCAACTTTTTCCCAGGTGCAGGAAGTAGCGGGGAACAGCTGGAGTAGAAATGTTTCGTACAATGAAGGTTAATAAGGGTTTATGCCACACAGTTTTGTCAAAGAACCCTAAGCCCCGAATGTTTGCATGAGAAAGCAATACAGTTATCTTAATTGCTAAACATAATTAATAATATACCAGATACGATTAATTGACATGCCTCTATAAATACAGTTCACAGTTAAATTGTAATTAGTTGTGTTAAACTTGAACCAGAAGCAACATTCAGAATGTTGACTGTGATACTAACGTGCGTTATCGTTGCATTAGTCGCCATATATTTCAAAGGAAAATATAATGAGCACTATTGGAAGAGACGCGGAGTCGCCTTCTACGATAAACATAAGTCCGGCGGACCTCTGTGGCAGTTTGCCATAGAAAACAGATCATTGTTCAAAATCCTCAATGAAATCTACTGGAAATATGAAAAGGAACCCGCTGTTGGGCTCGGATCGTTCCATGATATGGGACTATACGTGAAAGACCCGACCAATATCCAGCATGTCACTCAAAACGACTTCCATTCCTTCAACCACAGAGGGACTCCTTTCATAAAACAGGATCTCCTGGCTCAAAATGTTCTGCTCTTGCACGGACCAAAATGGAAACTCATACGCCAGAAATTGACTCCAATTTTCACTTCGAATAAATTGAGGAACATGTTCTACATTATTGACAAAAGTGCTCAAGATTTTGTGGAGTATTTAAAACTGAATCCAGACAAATTGAGTGCAGATACCTTCGAGACAATGACCCGTTTCTGCTCTGCTGCTATCGCTGCCGCTGTATTTGGAATCGGAACAACGTCCACCTTCGATTCCCCATTCCGTAAAATGGCTAAAGACGCACTAGAAACAAATTTCTGGACGAACCTGAGGTTTGCCATCGGCGCAGTAAGTTCATCTCTCTTTGAAACTTTACGACTGAAGTTCTTCCACAGACAAGAACCATTTCTTATTGGAACCATTAAACACGTACTCAGGGAACGTGAAAAAGACACCGCGCAGAGACACGACTTCATAGAAATGTGTATTAATTTACAAAAGAGCGGGACCATGGAAGATAGTGAGACTGGTTTGAGATTGGAACCAACAGACGAACTATTGGCCGCTCAAGCTTTCTTCTTCTTCCTAGCCGGTATCGACCCTACTGCCGCAGGTATGTTCGGAACCATTATGGAATTGGGAAGGAACCCTGATGTCCTGAAACGAGTTCATGAAGACGTCGATGCAGTTTTCGAAAAATACAACGGCCAACTAACCTATGACGCTGTGAGTGAAATGAAGTATTTGGACAACGTTTTGAACGAAAGTCTTCGACTGCACCCGCCGATAGCTTTCCTGACGAGGCAGTGTGTGCAAGACTCCGTATTACCTGTAGGAGATGTACCTGTTGAGAAAGGTGTGAAAATATTCACACCAATTTACGAATTGCACCACGATCCTAAATATTTCCCGGAGCCAGAGAAGTTTGATCCTGAGCGTTTTGAAAGGGAGGGAGAGGTCAGCGATATGACTTATATGCCATTTGGGAAAGGTGGTAGATTTTGTATCGGAGCTCGATATGCTCGAATTCAACTATTAACTGGGATAGTGCATTTGCTTAGACATTATACTGTACAAACCCATGTGTACAAAGGGGGTGTACAATATAACAAGGAACAATTCCAAGTGAGGTTGAAAAATGTGAATGTTGAATTTATTCCGAGGAACCTATGAGTGTAGCGGGAGACTTTTCGGAAGATATGTTCTGAAAGAAGATGGTTATTTAAATTTTACGTGTGTTTGTCATTGTGACATGAAAATACTTACGGTAGCACCATGTAACTATAACAGAACCATTTTCAGTTGCCAAATCACAGATTTGACCAATGGGCGACAAGTACAGACAACAGCACATCAAGTTGCTACAATCTGTCAAATTTCTGCAATAGATTTTCAACCTTATCACAATGGAGGTAGGTTGATGTTCGATTGGTAAAATTTGACAGATTCGTATACGTTGACCTGCTGTCGTTTGTACATACTCAATACACAATTCTTTATTAGCATTGAGTATTGAGTATTTTTGTATTATATTTGATTATCGTTACTGTTAAATAGTGCAACTCACCCTAACATTTGTAAGACAATAATAACTATTATGAAGTAGAAATATTGCTGGTGTATAATAGAGCTTTAAACAGTTTTGCAGTGATGTAAATTACTAGTAATGAACGTCAAATCATATATTATTCCATTGTGGTGTTCGAAAAAAATATAATTGTTGTAGGTACATGTGAATCTAATATTCTGTTTGGTATATGTTCATCGCGTGTCTAGCTAAGCTACAAAAAGTTAATATAATTGTTGTTTTATTTTTTGTTTACATTATTACTCCTCTTACGTTTTTGGATACTATGCTATACTGTTTTCTTAGTTGTAAGATAAATAGCTCTTGTCACGACAAGAAATTGTTCTACGTAAATTTTGCAAACGAATGTAAACAAAACAATAGATCCTAAAAACTATCCATCTTGCTAAATATTTCATATATTATACATGTTGTATTATATTCCCCCAAAGGCTATGATGATGATGATGATGATGGCGTCCAAGGCTTATTGTCGGCCACGGCGGCTGTTCTTATTCATGGTGATCAGCCAGCTGCGCAGGACATATTATTTACGCAGACACAGGTGCACTCCTTGATCCCTCACTCTCATAACCCGTTGGGATGGAAATCCGGCACGACCAAACAGAGATCAGGCGCAGGACTGAAATTAACGTGCTCTCCTATGCACTGGTGTATCAATTACCAACTTCAACAAAAGTCTTGTTGGATAAAAAATACGAATAATTCAAAATCACGTGCATCAAGAGCTTATGACTGACCAGCTGATTATAACCACATCTTCACAGATGTAAAGATAACCTTAAGACATCAGATAAGTTTATCACTGTTCCCCGCGGTTTCACTCATATCTCGTGGCTGCCCGTACCCGGGCAAAATATAACCAATGTTGCTCGGGGGTAGTCTAGCTTCTCAACAGTGATAGAATTTTTCAAATCAGTTTAGGAGTTTCACAGCCTTTCAGATACAAACAATATTAAATTAGCATAAGTATAGATTAGTATACATATAAAAGTACAGATCAAGACTAGCTGTTCCTCGCGGTTTCACCCGGGTTATGAGAGTTTTTTCTTTGTATCATATGAACCTGCTACAACGAACAAAAGAATTATCGGAATCGGTTGAGCCCTTCAGGCGTAATTCGGTTGTACCTAGTTAGTTAGTGACATTTTCACCTCTATACCCAAGATATGTATTTCTTGTTATTATTGTTTTAAGTTTGAGACGAGGTTTTGCTACAAATAAATATATCGTGGCAGAATTTTAGTTGCTATCGTAAAGTGTGTTCACTGTTCAGCCATAAATAGTCTGACAGCGATTAGTAGCTTAGCTTTTTGGTTTTCCCCCAATTTTGGGGAGTTTCGGCAGTATGGGATATTTATAGCTTCGGAGAGGCTGCTGCCTATTTCCGAGCAAGGCCTTGGTTTGCTGATGTTGTGAGGTAGTTATACCGCCACCAGTCAGTCGCCAGTCTCGTCCGTTTTTGATCAGGGTTCACCAGGGGCACATGAATTTGGCAATTAGGGCATAACTACGTTGACAACCTCATCATTATCATTTCAGCTTAACCATGAAAGTGTAAAAAAAAGATACCAACTCCCAGTCCGATTAAAATTAATAATTGTAGGAGGGAAATACAAATGGTATAGGAGAAAAATACAGGTGGTTATGGCAGGTCATGCACACTTCGGTTCAATAAACCCAATAAAACTGGGAGCTCCCAACAACAGTGCTATTATTTATTTACACTTACCAGTTTACGAAACATGAGCACCACTTCTTTCTCATTGAATGGTTCGCTTGCAACAGGAAAGCGATGTTTATTGATGTTCAGTCGTTCAGTCAGTTCTCACAGTTACAGCTTAGCCGCCAGTTAGTTTGGGACGACGTTCCTAGGAAGTGATGATGAGGAAGACTTTGTATCTCATGTTTGNCATCAAGTTGCTACAATCTGTCAAATTTCTGCAATAGATTCTCAACCTTATCACAATGGAGGTAGGTTGATGTTCGATTGGTAAAATTTGACAGATTCGTATACGTTGACCTGCTGTCGTTTGTACATACTCAATACACAATTCTTTATTAGCATTGAGTATTGAGTATTTTTGTATTATATTTGATTATCGTTACTGTTAAATAGTGCAACTCACCCTAACATTTGTAAGACAATAATAACTATTATGAAGTAGAAATATTGCTGGTGTATAATAGAGCTTTAAACAGTTTTGCAGTGATGTAAATTACTAGTAATGAACGTCAAATCATATATTATTCCATTGTGGTGTTCGAAAAAAATATAATTGTTGTAGGTACATGTGAATCTAATATTCTGTTTGGTATATGTTCATCGCGTGTCTAGCTAAGCTACAAAAAGTTAATATAATTGTTGTTTTATTTTTTGTTTACATTATTACTCCTCTTACGTTTTTGGATACTATGCTATACTGTTTTCTTAGTTGTAAGATAAATAGCTCTTGTCACGACAAGAAATTGTTCTACGTAAATTTTGCAAACGAATGTAAACAAAACAATAGATCCTAAAAACTATCCATCTTGCTAAATATTTCATATATTATACATGTTGTATTATATTCCCCCAAAGGCTATGATGATGATGATGATGATGGCGTCCAAGGCTTATTGTCGGCCACGGCGGCTGTTCTTATTCATGGTGATCAGCCAGCTGCGCAGGACATATTATTTACGCAGACACAGGTGCACTCCTTGATCCCTCACTCTCATAACCCGTTGGGATGGAAATCCGGCACGACCAAACAGAGATCAGGCGCAGGACTGAAATTAACGTGCTCTCCTATGCACTGGTGTATCAATTACCAACTTCAACAAAAGTCTTGTTGGATAAAAAATACGAATAATTCAAAATCACGTGCATCAAGAGCTTATGACTGACCAGCTGATTATAACCACATCTTCACAGATGTAAAGATAACCTTAAGACATCAGATAAGTTTATCACTGTTCCCCGCGGTTTCACTCATATCTCGTGGCTGCCCGTACCCGGGCAAAATATAACCAATGTTGCTCGGGGGTAGTCTAGCTTCTCAACAGTGATAGAATTTTTCAAATCAGTTTAGGAGTTTCACAGCCTTTCAGATACAAACAATATTAAATTAGCATAAGTATAGATTAGTATACATATAAAAGTACAGATCAAGACTAGCTGTTCCTCGCGGTTTCACCCGGGTTATGAGAGTTTTTTCTTTGTATCATATGAACCTGCTACAACGAACAAAAGAATTATCGGAATCGGTTGAGCCCTTCAGGCGTAATTCGGTTGTACCTAGTTAGTTAGTGACATTTTCACCTCTATACCCAAGATATGTATTTCTTGTTATTATTGTTTTAAGTTTGAGACGAGGTTTTGCTACAAATAAATATATCGTGGCAGAATTTTAGTTGCTATCGTAAAGTGTGTTCACTGTTCAGCCATAAATAGTCTGACAGCGATTAGTAGCTTAGCTTTTTGGTTTTCCCCCAATTTTGGGGAGTTTCGGCAGTATGGGATATTTATAGCTTCGGAGAGGCTGCTGCCTATTTCCGAGCAAGGCCTTGGTTTGCTGATGTTGTGAGGTAGTTATACCGCCACCAGTCAGTCGCCAGTCTCGTCCGTTTTTGATCAGGGTTCACCAGGGGCACATGAATTTGGCAATTAGGGCATAACTACGTTGACAACCTCATCATTATCATTTCAGCTTAACCATGAAAGTGTAAAAAAAAGATACCAACTCCCAGTCCGATTAAAATTAATAATTGTAGGAGGGAAATACAAATGGTATAGGAGAAAAATACAGGTGGTTATGGCAGGTCATGCACACTTCGGTTCAATAAACCCAATAAAACTGGGAGCTCCCAACAACAGTGCTATTATTTATTTACACTTACCAGTTTACGAAACATGAGCACCACTTCTTTCTCATTGAATGGTTCGCTTGCAACAGGAAAGCGATGTTTATTGATGTTCAGTCGTTCAGTCAGTTCTCACAGTTACAGCTTAGCCGCCAGTTAGTTTGGGACGACGTTCCTAGGAAGTGATGATGAGGAAGACTTTGTATCTCATGTTTGTGATTGGAGTTGTTAAATGTGAGTTTTGTAGCGTTATTTTGTTTTGTAGCACCTTCCTTAGTATTTATCTGAACATCAGATCAAGATTAGAGAAATTATGATAAGCTTTGTCGAAATTAATGAGACTATTTACTTTTGCCTGTGATTCCTTTCAAAACAATCTTACACGGGTATCTTGTATAGTTCAAGTGATTGATAATTCTTCATCTGACATTGAAATAGTGGTAGAAACAATAATTATCAAAGAAATTGGCTAATTTACTCTAGACCACATATTAATCAGCAAACTTACTGTAATAATATGATAACAATAGTCCTAATGTTTCTACCGAAGCTAAAGAAAATCACATTGAACCCAAACTCGGTCACTCACCTAAAGTCACCGAACCAAAATGCAGTTAAAATCTAAAAATAAGACAAAGTATTACAACTAAATTACGAGCGGCAAAGCGCAGCCAAGTTCTTTGCTTCACCATTAAATATAGCCTAAAGAAATGTGACCAGATTCGTGCCAACTACCACTGGAGTTTTTTCATTTTTGGCATGTTGAACACCATTTGAATTATTTGCTACAATATGTTTCAGCACTTTATTTCTTTTGTTTTTGATATAACTGGTAAATTAAGTAAGCACGCGTTGTAAGATAATGTAAAAAGAAAAACGTTTGCTTAGATAAAATAGACTTAATGCACTAGCACATAAAATCGAAATCTCTTTGTTCCAGATACCAACAGTCAGTTTCTTTCAATAGGAAACAGTAGAAAACCGTCAAAAACAACATGCGATCCATCAGTTAAATCATCATTAGTAGAACATTTCTTCAACATGATATTTACAGAATTTCACAACACGCCCCCGGTTTGCGTTTGTGTTCAAATGTGTCCTGAACAGCCGACCTACTGTTATCCAAATGGATGTTTACGAAGAACGGAGAAGAATAAAAAGGTCGATGTACCACTTCCAGTCACTAGAATCAGTGAGAACACCAAACCGATATTCTTTATTGACGAAAAGAATGATTTTATGAATGACTTCCTGACTAAGAATTATATCGATGATAGTGTACCGATAAGTGCTCCAGGTAAGTCCAGTGTCAGACACTAGATACTATTACTTTCAGAAAATCATATGAATGTCCTTTTTGTTTACGCTTGCCTGCCTTTTCATCCTTGTACACATTCTGAGCAACACGCATAATACGTATATTTGAATTCAAAATAGTCGAACTTATACCTTTTCCCATTATGTTTTTAGTACCAGCACCACCTGAAAATACTGTGATAGCTAATATGCGCCCAGACCCATTCAAAGACAGATACAAGATCCTTTTCAAATATAAGAAAATGCCAAAAGTGGAATTGAAGTACAATCTCGGTGAACAAGTAAAGAATATGAAATCAGACATGTTAAAATCTGAACATGTGGATGTATCTAAAACAAGATGGCCGATGAATAAAATTGATCGTCGTTTAGGAGGTCAACGAACTATGCACAGTGAACCTCAGGTCCAAAAAGGAACAACAAATCCAAGATATTTCATGAATATATTCCCAGATAAAGACGTTACAAGTTATCCACCTAAATACTTCAAAAGAGAATTACCTAATAACACACATAACGAAGATGAAAGAGTTGACATCAAAGCAATTTACGTAGTAGGCAAAACTGAATCAGAAAACGGTGCCTTTTCGTTAGAAAAACTAATTGATAGTTTAATTGAAAGCAGTTTCGATAACAACGCCACAACACCCGAAACTGAAATAGAATATAAGCCTGTAGTCAATCAAACAGTTGTTAAAATTGAAGAACAAAACCAAACCGCGATCAAAGAGGACTCACCAAAACGTGCAATGAAGAATGAGACCACAAACATAATATCGATGAACTTGACAAACGAAAATGTTGACAAAAACAAATATTCAGACGACTTCATTATGTTGAATAACTCGCACAATGTTAGTGAAATGATAGCAACATTATCTAAAAGGATAGATAAGCAGAATAACACAAGTTTAGAAATGATGAGGCGGATTACCGGTGACTTTGAATTTGATACATTGAACACGACATCGGAAAGGCCGATCGAAGGGACTTTACTTACAAAAAGTGAACCTCCAACCGTACAATACACCAGTGCTCCGACAGAATATGAAACTAGAACAACTAGAACAACTAGGAAAATACGTCAAAGACAAAGAATAGTAAGAAGACTTCAACATAGCAAAAATAATTAAAATAAAGTAATTACTAAAGATTCAAATGAAATGTTTTTTATAATAAATAGTTCTGCTTTTTAATTAAAAAAGTATTTTATAGTAAGCTTGTTTGCGCTCTTGACAATCCTTACATAATAATAGAGAGTAATTGGCAATTTACTTAGATGTCTATGAAATACATAATTCATAGTATTCTCATAAAAGCTAGGGTTAAAAGTAATTGGAATGAAATTGGAAGCTTTGTTGTTTATGCAAAGAAAGGCTATGATTTAGCGTTTTAATAGCAGTTCAAGTTATATGTCTAAGTAGCTTCTGCCAGCGGCTTCACCCGCGGAACACTTAAAATCCCGTTTTTTCCTGTTCCCGTAGAAATTTCAGAAAGTCCTTTCTTAGTGGATGCCTACGTCATAACTGGCTGCTAACTACATTCCAAATTTCAGCCCGATCCCTGCAGTGGTTTGGGCTGTGCGTTGATAGATCACTATGTCAGCCAGTCAGTCAGACAGACATCTTTGAGTTGTATTTATCTAAAACTAGAAGTATTTTAATACAATTATCAACATGACATAAATTAACATTTTTGTTAGAACTATATGGGTAGTTAGTATATAGGTATATCAGTTCTTCTTGGCTCCTATAAAAAAACAAAAATGCACTGCACAACTGCACAACAAATGCACAACTGCAAAGCTGCTTTAAGTTTTTTACTCTTAAAACTTCTCAAAGGCTAACTTAGTTACAAAATTCCAAGTACTAAATCGCGCTGAAAAGAACCAGTAAGCAACGTAATGGATACTCTTTAACAGACTCGAGTTAGGTACAGTAACCAGGTTATATATTAAGGCCGAGTTGTTCCATATAACTTTAACTTCTTCTTCTTATCGAGTGAGCTGCAGGTTTAATCACCTAACAAGCCCTAGTGTCAGAGTTTTCTCATATCCCCCTGACGGCCTCTGACGTGGAATTATAACTACGACTGCTAATGAGTAGCATTCGAGGACGCCGGCTTTACAAGCCATCCCAGGCACGGGGGTGTAACACCGCCAACTTCCAAACTAAAACCCATAAAACGATTTCGGTCTGACCCGGGAATCGAACCCGAGACCCGTGCACGGCAGTCCCGCTATGCGACCACTAGACCAACGAGGTAGTTAACTTAGGGTTTGCCTACATCTGGCAGCACGGAATCGCCTTTTTCCGTCGCCCTTTCACTTTGTCGCTTAGAACTGCCATTTGCTAGACCGAGACAGAAAGCATAATGCCGATCGCCTCGAGGATTCCACCGCGTGCTATCGCATTATGCTTTCTGTCTCGGTCTAGCGAATGGCAGTACTAAGCGACAGAAAGAGAAAGGGCGACGGAAAAAGGCGATTCCGTGCTGCCAGATGTAGGCCAACCCTTAACCGGCCGTAAAATGACCGCCCAGTGGTCACACAGCTGTCACGTAAAAAAATGACGAATGGGTGGACGGGTTAATGTTAGGTTTTGTTGAAGTTAAATGGAGCAACTCAGACTTAGAGTCAAAATTAATCATCATCTGCCTAGCCTTTTCTCAACTATGTTGGGGTTGGCTTCCAGTCTAACCGGGTGCAGCTGAGAACCAATGTTTTACATGGAGCGAACTGCCTGTCTGACCTCCACAACCCAGTTACCCGGGCAACCCGATACCCATTGGTAAGACTGGTTGGTTAGGTACATGGCTAGAGTCAAAATGCAATATGGCTAACAAAATAATATTGCACGTGAACGTGTTTTCCAATTACAGGGTGGAGTCGGCGTAACAGGCACACACAAAGAGAATACGTGATGTGTCAAGCATTTCAATACCTTTGCTTACTCTGCAGTTTATTGAAATCTGGTGCACGTATTACACTGTTGTTGTGTGTATGTGTGGGTGACGTGTGTAGCTTTTGTTTGTGTGTGTTTTGGGGTGTTACCGTTTGATATACTTGTTTCAATGTTAGGTGTAGCTATGAATCTGTTTGATTAAGATACTTTGATGGAGGTTTAGTGGTCCTATTTTACCGATTGCACCACTGGTGAGAGTTTACTATTCCTGATGGAACAAAAAATGACTGGCATAAAATAACCTAAAAATACACATACAACAAAACGAACCTAAAATAATAGCCTGATCCCTCAACCGACTGCCGGGGCTTCGGGATTTTTCGCACCAGATACCACAGCCCTGGTACACAAAGAACTCCATAAGGAACATAGTGTGTTTTAGTCAGTAAGAGACTGACACTCCCTTACTCTGCACCCATAGCAGGAGGCGTCATTTGATGATATCACAAAAAAACCCCGACTTTCAGACTTGAAAATACTCATAACTAGCGACATTTTAAATTAATTCACCTTGCCGCGTAAATTATTCGCAATGAAAACTGTTATTTCAGGAGATAAAGTTATACTGAATCTGTATAGAGAGGGTTGAATGTAATGGTGGAAAGCATCTGTGTCCGTCCTATGAAATGTGTCGAACAACGTTGTGGTAGCGGCTCTCAACCTTTTCACTCTTCTGTGGACGAAATATTTAATCTACATACTTTATGAGGTATTCCGGTGAATGAACTAGAAATAGCATTATGGGTGATCCTTCAAAAATGTGTGTGATGTACTGGAGTTTTTGTATAGATGTGTGAATTAAAAGAATTGTATCATGAAGAGTTCATTCAAGTTACTCAGACTACTGTAATTAAGCACCCTCTCGGTCGGGTTACTTAAAGAGGTTGCTTACTTATACACAACAATGTTATTTTCAAAAATCCTTATGCCTATCCTTTTCCCAAAATAAGTTATGGCACTATTTTACATGAAGGGATTGCCATCTGACCTCCTCAACCAAGTGATCGGACAAACCGATACCTCTTACTAAAACTGGTTATCAGACTTTCTTGCTTCTGATTTTGTAAGACTTATTACAATGACTACTTTTTGTTAACCTGATAATTCAAGAAATAAAGAATCTCAGAAATCATCCACTCATTCAATTAGCAACTTGGCAACTTCCCTGAACTTTGAGAACCACACGCAATGACCTCCATTAGCGCTATTATAGCAATATAAAAGTGGGATATTAACTGTAATAAGCCTTCATTGGCCTGTATAAGATTATTACGTAGATAATATGGACTATTACTTACCGTACACGTCTTTGTGTTGAGATTACATTTGTGGATTAGCGGGATTCAGGGATGGTGGTTAAAGGGAATCTAAAAGATTTCTGCATAAGTTCTTATTAAGTTTTATGAAATGACTAGCTTCTGCCAGCGGTTTCACCCGCGTCCCGTGGGAACTACTCGACGCGACCGATAAAAAGTAGCCTATAGCCTTCCTCGATAAATGGGCTATATAACACTGAAAGAATTTTTCAAATCGGACCAGTAGGTCCTGATTTAGCGCGTTCAAACAAACAAACAGGTCAGCTTTATAATATTAATATAGAGGTAGATTGAATATATAACGTTCATCTATACTTCTGTATATATAAAGAAGTTTTTTCGTTTGTGTGTACCTAAAACTACGAAGCAGAATTGAAAAAATTTGCTCTTGGAAAGCTAAACTAAGAGGTGCAATCAGTAAAATCAGTAAAATTTTTGTCTGTCTGTCTGTTTTCCCGGGTGATTTTGTAGGATTTCCTGATCTTCCCACGGGAACCAAAAAAAAACCGGCCAAGTGCGAGTCGGACTCGCACACGAAGGGTTCCGTTCCATTATTTATGAAAAATAAACGTACTTATTACCTACAATCAGCCAAAACACAAACTTTTCTCAACAATAAAAAATAACTTTGTTTGTCATATAAATATATGAAAAGCAAAGTTATAATTTGCGGTTACTGAAAAAGTACTATATCTCAAAAACCACTGACTGTATCTTGTTCAATCTTGTTCAATTTTGGTTGATAGTTTTTGTTAAGATCTATAACATATATTTTTTTAGATTTTTCACGTTGGTAGTTTAGAAATTACAGGGGGGGGACACATTTTAGCACTTTGGAAGTGCCTTTTAATCATTGACTTTCAGAGAAAATGGTATTAGGAACCTCCATATCATTTTTAAGACCTATCTATGGACACCCCACACGCATAGGTTTGACTGGCAGAAACTATAGTAAAAAATAAAATAGGCAAGTCATTCCAATGAGACTGAACATTTACATTGTATCTAATATTAATTTATCTAATTCAATAATTAATAGTTTATACTGCTAACCTATTGATTTGTTACTAAACAGATAAACAACTAATGTGACAGGGAATAGAATTAATAGATCATTAGACAAAGCGTAACAAAATATAGATAAGATAGAGTATACAGAACTGCGTTTCATTATGACTAGTTAAATTATATTTTAAAACAAGATAATAAACATATGTTGTGTACACTGTTTTGCAGATAATACGGGTGCTCTTAAATAGTTTGTTTTGAATTATACTTTACTAGCTGCTGCCCGCGACTTCGTCTACGTGGGCGATACAGAACTGGCAAAGTACTATAGATACTTACATGCATTTACCGCAATAAAAATATGCAAGAAATTGAGGAGCTAGCGGATAACTGACAGACTTATGGACTGACCAACCGAGATTACGTTGTGGATGTGTGACCATTTATCTATAACATATAGAAGTAAAGTTCGTGTCGTTGTAGGAATTTTTAATCTAGTCAACCGACTTGGAAAGTTATTATAAAAATAGAAAGTCTCTTTATCCTGGTGGAACCACGGGAAACAAATACCATAGTCTGACCAAAGCCGTCATCTCAACATCTTCCGCCGCCGCTGCGACTCAACAGAAGCTAAAAAGTCTGTCAAATAGTCTTACCAAAGAGTAACACGGTGCTTTTTTGGTGCTNATACAGAACTGGCAAAGTACTATAGATACTTACATGCATTTACCGCAATAAAAATATGCAAGAAATTGAGGAGCTAGCGGATAACTGACAGACTTATGGACTGACCAACCGAGATTACGTTGTGGATGTGTGACCATTTATCTATAACATATAGAAGTAAAGTTCGTGTCGTTGTAGGAATTTTTAATCTAGTCAACCGACTTGGAAAGTTATTATAAAAATAGAAAGTCACTTTATCCTGGTGGAACCACGGGAAACAAATACCATAGTCTGACCAAAGCCGTCATCTCAACATCTTCCGCCGCCGCTGCGACTCAACAGAAGCTAAAAAGTCTGTCAAATAGTCTTACCAAAGAGTAACACGGTGCTTTTTTGGTGCTTTTGGTGGGAAATCACTGGTCAAGAAATCTTGACTGGGCTGCAAAAAATTGTCGCAATAACAGCTTCTTCAGCCTTCTTCAGCCTCCTCTAGTCCTCCAGTCATACAGGCGCATCAGTGACCAGAACTGGCTTAAGCAATCTTATTGATCCTACAGGACCATGTCAACCCCTAAGAGTTGGTAAAGATGCGATGAAGAGGTCCACGCGACCAATCTATCGCACGTAACAAAAGACGTCTGGATTAAATTTGTGCATGTACAGTAGATCTCCAGTGAAGGAAGGATTGCTAAGCTCTCAAGCTCTTGTGCTGTTGTAATACGTTGCTAATAGTAGAATCCGTAGTATGACACTCTTTTAACTTTAAACGTCTGCTTTGTAGTGGACAAAATGTCAGCTTTCACTTATACTCTACTGGACAAACAGAGAATATAGTCTTCTATCAGCGATGATATCACACTTAAAGTGATTGGAATGGTCTTGAGATACTAACTGGATTGGAGCTACCAATGTGACGTAAAAAGAAGACCATGGTTTCAGTTAGGAATATATGTTTGCAAAAATAATAGCACATTTCGCTAAAACACGTTTGATCGTCCTGGTAACTGAATTAATGATATCAAGGTTAGTTATCTGACGGCGTTGTTTTAGGCGCTCCACCCACTGCAACGCGCTCGTCGTCGGGATGGCAAATTTTACCATTGAATGCTAGTATCTCAATTTATGCGATCACAACACACTGCCAACGCGGAAATGCGCGGAAAGGCGCCTCGCGCGCAGTTTCTTCCAATCTGCGCGGGAGCGCGGGGCATGTCGCGGGATATAACCGACAACACAGTGAACACATGAGTTTACTTAGCGCGAGCTCGTCATAATCTGCATCACCACGCGGGGGAACAAATTACACCGCTAAGTAAGGCAGATCTGTGCCCCCGTCACTGCGCGTGCGCCTCGTCTCGTGTTTGACTGTGACTCTTAGAAATCGTGAAATACTTATATTTATATGAAAATTCTTAACTTGTGCGTTTTCAGAGACTGGGATAGAGCATTTGACGTGTACATGGTTTTAAATCGCGCGAGCTCAGCATACTACAGCTTGCACCTTGAGTCTGGGCCTGTTTCTAGAATCATTAGAGGTTACATGTTTCACATCACTCTAAAATTTGTTTAAGAATAAAAATGCACCAAAAAAGTACCTATCCACAGTCAATGTAGCTTTTATGCTACCACATTTCTGAAAGATAAGCTAAAGTGCCAAAACATACAAAAGCATGCACAACTCCATCTTTGATTATAAATGATAACTAATTGCTCAGCTAATTCTCAAATTTGACGTTAATATTCGAAAACTCATTTAGAGGGAGTCGTTTTAAATTTGGCTTAAAACTAAAAATTTTCCTTACATCGAGAATTCGAGATAATAATATCGCGGGATTTTTATGTGGCACAGCGAACTGACAAACAGTATTAAAATATCTATAGAAACATTACATTCTGTGTTATAACATGGTTCATTACAGAAAATGCACAACTCCATCTATTAATTTGAATGGTAATTAATTAGTTGGTGGGAACCACTCCGTCTGCATTGTCAAATTTAATTTAATTTATGCATCATAGATGGAGCTGCCTTTACCTTGGTTAAACACAGTTTTCAAAAATTTTATTTTTCTTCCCAAGTTACTTATAGATAAGGCGTGATTTTTTCATTAAAGATTGATGATAGCCCGATCAACTAATACGCAACATTCAGATATGTATTGTTAGATCACACGCAGTTACAGAAAGGTAAACAGAAACAATGGTTCATTGCTAATGCCCCTTAGGTGATAGCGTGATAATATATAGCCTATGTGTTGCACCGGTCTCCAGGTAATATTCATGCAAAATTTGGTTAAAATCCATGCAGTACTTTTCGAGTTTATCCGTAACAAACATACAGACAAACAGATAAACAGACAAACAGACATACAGACAAAAATTCTAAAAACCATATATTTGGGTTCAGAATCGATTATAGATCACGCCTCAAGTATTCTTTTAAAAAAATATTCAATGTACAGTTTTGACTTTCCTACGATTTTATTATATGTATAGATTAAGTCATTACACCATTCATGTTTGTAAATAATACAAATTATAATTTATTTTTATTATTACGTTTTTATATACTCGGGCTTTTTTTCACTAAACTTGAACTTCCAGACACAGAAATTGCCTTTATTATTATCCGAGACACGCAATTTATTTGAAAGAAAAAAAATTAGAAAATCAGAAAAAGAAGAAAAAAAAATTGGGTTCTATTTTTTTACAACGCACATATACCGTTAGAGGTCACATGTATTTAATTGTACGGAAACATCATTAGTATCACGTAACTTAACGTGTTTCATTACAAGTAAGTTATTTAGTATTGCTTAGTCGCCATTATTAAAGATGGCGGAAACTATTCTCATTTTGTACAGACAATAAAAGGCCAACCTACCCGAATCTGACAAATTTTACCAATCGAATATTAACCTTCCACTATTATGATAAGGTTAAAAATCTATTGAAGAAATTTGACAGATTGTGGTAGGCTGATGTGTTGTCGTCCGTACTTACCTAACCTTTGCCATAAAGTAATCTAGTAAGTCATTTTTTAGGGTTCCGTACCCAAAGGGTAAAACGGGACCCTATTACTAAAACTTCGTTGTCTGTCTGTCTGTCGGTCTACCTGTCTGTCTGTCTGTCTGTCTGTCTGTCTCCACGCTGTATCTCACTAACCGTGACAGCTAGAAAGCTGAAATTTTCACAAATGATGTATTTGTGTTGCCGTTATAACAACAAATACTAAAAATGAAAAAAAAAAAATAAGGGGGATGGGGTACGGAATCCTTTATGTGCGAGTCAAACTCGCACTTGGCCGGTTTTTTTTGCAAGATATTTACCTTATTTATATCACTTTAAGCAGATCATCTTTTATAACGAGAAAGTCATGCTTAGTCATAGTTTTCGGAATTACTTACCTACCATGTCTTATCATTTAACCCCCTGACCTTTGTTATCAATGTCATTTTATTTATATTATAAACAAGATTGATGATTTTTGAAAATCATGCTTCATAAGCAAAAGGTGGGATAAACGAGGCTGGTAGTCGAGCTGGGTTGGTGATGCAAATACGCTGGTTGTTAAGCAATGGACAGGTGGAAACACAAATATGATGATGTCTGTAAGTGGTGGAATGAAGGCTGTAAAGATGAAATTAATTGAAGACCCTGCTTATCTTCATCATGTCATTTTCACGACTATTAGAAACAACGAAAAATTCTGAAACATTATGGCCATACAAACTGTTAACCTATCGAAGAGATA
The DNA here is from genome assembly GCA_002382865.2 of Heliothis virescens. NCBI lineage: Eukaryota > Metazoa > Arthropoda > Insecta > Lepidoptera > Noctuidae > Heliothis > Heliothis virescens. Next base: position 16,704,687 of record NWSH02000519.1, on the reverse strand, counting down.
CGACGAATGGTGAGATTCCAGCAAAATTGATCGCAAAGAAAAAAAATACAAACATCGGAATTAAGGACCTCTTTTTTTGGAAAGTCGGTTAAAAATGTGTATGTGTCGGCCCGAGAATACTGCTAGGATGTGTTCGTGCACATAGGTTCTTTTGAATATATCGAAAGGAACATTTGTACCGCATATGGATGGAATATCGCACGAGGTGATTTTTGAAGTGTAACTCGCTTCTTTCTCCCTTAAACTTCACCTTTTTATGTCGATGGGAAGTTTAATAACTTCCCTGTCCCCTGAGTCATATGTGATAAACACCGATTGTTTAACTATTGTGTCTTATTTGTGGACAGTGAAGTAGTTAAGGTTAATCCCACCAAAAACATTCTGTAAAAAACTAGCCAATTCTCGCTGAAGCTGCTTGTTTATCTCTAAAAAGTAATGAAATCTAGACAAAGTCGTGCTGAGTCTAAGGATTCTTACTGCGGTTTCTTTACTATTATTATAGTTAATGCTATATGACTGGCCGTTGATCATTCTTTAAACGTTAGTGAGTACAAGTCAACGGCCAGTCATATAGCATTAACTATAATAGTAAAGAAATCGCCGTAAGAATCCTTAGACTCAGCACGACTTTGTCTAGATTTCATTACTTTTTAGAGATAAACAAGCAGCTTCAGCGAGAATTGGCTAGTTTTTTACAGAATGTTTTTGGTGGGAT
>NWSH02000519.1:16680181-16703244 GCA_002382865.2 Heliothis virescens | reverse complement strand
TCTTCGATTATCCTAGTTTTTATAGTTTTCCTTATATGTGGTCATTAAATCCTAACTCTGTTCCAAATTTCAGCTCTCTGACTTTATTGGAAGTACTAGTTCTATTTTGATGATCATGAGTGAGTGAGTGTCGAAAATACGAAACTTTGCTTTCGCTTAACTTCGAAATTAAATGACCTACAGACTTGAAATTCTGGGTTTTACGTATGTGATTATAGCTTTCTGGATGATGAAAATTTCGGCGTTCTGGTATTATCCAGAGGTTCTCAAACAGAAGCCTGCAAAATCCGTCGAAATGGTTCCAGTAAAGGATGGTACGGCAGTGTTTGCTTTGCGCTCGACTTGGCGGGGGCACTGCCGTGCCCCCAAATTCATTCAAAAAAAGTAAAATAAACCATCCAATTTGTACAGGAAACAAAGCAGGGCCATTCGGACGAGTATTTTCTATTAAGTTGCGCGAGAAAAGTTTTTCCATTTGATCCATTAAGCCGAGGCAAGACACTCGGTTTGCCCGTATATTCTAATAACGTTGCGACTAATACTATTTATTTCCTAATAAAATTACAGTTTCAGTTATATTGCAGTTTATAGGGCTATTTACAAGATGTGTTTCTAAGATGTAATTATTGTAGGTACTTTGGAACCGCAATATCTCCTACTTTACTTTTTTTGGGCGAAAATGGCTAAACAGTGTAATTTCTAAAGTTCATTAGCGACCAGTCTCGAATCTAAATTAGTGCGCCTAATGGTGGATAACTATATTCTATAACCTATCCGTTTTGCGATTAGAGATTAAAATTTGACATTCATTTTTTTATCGCCAATCAAAGGATAGGTCTGTCTACCGGTCTGTCACAAGAACCGTGACAGCTATGCAACTGAAATTTGATGATGTATTGTTGTTGCGGCTATAACAACAGATACTGAAAAATACAATAAAATACCTACGTGATTTTTTCATAGAAATCGATTATAAGAATCCAGTATAAATATAATTATCATTGTACAGTTCACGCTAGTTGTCAGAGTTTTGTCTAACTACTTACGGAGATGTGCCGTGCGTCATACGATACTTTAATGGCAATCGTGATTATAATTAATTTAAAATTGTCTAATCTGAGAGGTTTAAGATTGCTTAGGCTATAGAAAAACCTCACTACACCGAGAAATTCTGGGCATAATGAAAATATGTAACAGATTTGAGGTGACCACAGAAAATAACTCCTTTCTAGCCAAAAAATACTTTCAAAAAACGCCTTAAAACCAAAACACAAGCTCGTATCTAAACCCCTATATATTCTTATACTTGTAAAACCCATTAAGTTCGTCCCTAAATTGCGAAAGAACTTTTTTGCGGCAACGAATTTTTGGCCAGACATCTTGATAACTCTTTTTGGACGACCCAAAATGATTTAGGGTTGTTTCTTACTGTTCTTGCGCTGAGATAAAAACGAATGTCGCTTTTCTAATGTTTTTTGAAGCAGGAATTTGGCCTGTTTTGTGCTAGAGGAATGGTCCCAAAAACATTATGTCATTATCATCATCAACCTTTTTAACCGACTTCCCAAAAAGGAGGAGGTTCTCAATTCGTCCGTATTTTTTTTATGTATTTTAATCCATATCTCCGGCAGTTATAGACCGATTTGAGAAATTCTTTTTGTGTTTGAAAGAGTACGATGTCGGTGTGGTCCCATGATAAGGAGACCAGGATCTGATGATGGGATCCTGGAGAAATTGAGAGAACTCTTCAAATTTCGTGCGCTTTTTTACGTCGATGATATTATTACGGGACCGACTGTCACTGTGGGTGGGTATGGGTCATGGGTATTAAAGATATTATAGTTTTAGACCCGAAAACTGAAAAACATAAAATAAAAAAAACTTTTTACAAAAAAACAAGAAAAGTATTTTTTTATCCCTTTCAGTGTTTTTTTGTGAAGTCGGTTTTGTTTTTTTGTAAAAAGATTTTTTTTTTAATTCCAGACACAGGCGTCTTCTTTTACAGAGAAACTCTTTCACTGTAAAAGAAGACGCCTGTATGAGTATTGTGCCTGTGTGAGTATCTAATGAATTCTACCTAGTGAAACTCTAGGTTACCAAAATTTCATTAGAATTAGTTCAGTAGTTTTGGAGTGCTAGCTGGCCAGACAATTTAAAATCAAACAAGAATTAATTCCGCGTTTATCCTATCTCTATACCAATATAACTATTTAATTCGGTTCTGAGTTGTCATGAAAGTGTAAATAGCGTCCTAGCCGATTGTCGGCCACGGCGGCTGTTCTCATATAAGGAGATGCCAGCTGCGCAGAACATATTATAGCGCACAAGCATTTGCGTAGACACAGGTGCACATCCTATTCCCTCACTCTCATAACCCGATGGGACGGCAATCCGACACGACCGGAGAGAGATCAGGACTTGGCTGGACTACATACAGGTATATGGTCCATAAATATAATTACCTATACAAGTTACGCTTTTGGTCTATGTGTTACACTTTCGTTGTGTGAACAGCCGCCGTGGTCGGCAATCGGCTAGGACGCCATTATTACTATCTGCACTCTGAGGAAAGCTAGTCTATCTCTGTCTCCAGGGTGCCTACCACCTATCACCATGGCAAATGTTATCTCCATCGGTTAAACAGTTTTACTATGATAACTTAACAATAATTAATGCGAGTAATATATGTAACTAGTTTTTCACCGCAACTTCAAGTTAAGACTGCCTGTTATTTCAGGCTATCAGAAAAAAATTGCTTCTAAACCTGACAAACAAACATTCCTATTATAATATTAGTTAGTTCTACCTAAGTATAACGTGATGGACAGTTACCTATATCACAGTTAGCGATCAACCGAGACATCTTATCCGATAGAGCGTTTAATTGAATATTTGATAGACAGAACTGCCCTGTAATTTCACGGTTGTGATTAATCAATTAATTTCTCATCGACAAATGGACCACAAAACTTTATAGGATTATGTTTTTTGGGTTAGTTTATAAATCTACGTAGGTACCTAATATTTGATTGTGATTATAAATTGATGAAAGAAAATGCCTATTTGAGAACCTCCTCCTTTTTGGGAAGTCGGTTAAAAAGGGGAAAAATACGGGACCTTAAGTGCAGTTTCGTTTAGTATTTTCGCAATTTATGTTAACAACTTAACTGGCATAAATATGAGTATTGAAAAACAAGTTTTTCTATAACACTTACATCTCAGAGTTAAATGTAAGATACCGCAATACTGTTAGTACAGACGACTACACATCAAGTTACAATTTTACCATTTATCATTTTAGATTTTCAACCTTGTCACAATAGTGGAAGGTTTATTTAAATTCGACAGATTCGGGTAGGTTGAACTACTGTCGTCTATACAAAAATACATTTCATTTATCACGGTAAAAACGCTAGCAATTTCAATTAAATTTTGTATTTAGATAAGATTTCGCTTATTAAGCTTATCTAAATCTATGAAATCTTTCCTCTGAAAATGCTATTTATGAAAAAAAACTGGATCTAGGTTGCCTAGGCATTTTTACAAAATAAAATGTCTCCGTTTTGTTGATTTTGTAAATTGAAACAAAGAAGCAGTCCTAATCTCAAATCTAGCTAAATTTTTCTTGTTTGTCTAGATAGATTTTTTTAACAAATATAGGATGTTATAATTTCCCTGCAGGAAACAAGCTCGCGCCAAATATTTCCATAAAAATTAAGCTTTACACCATCATCATCTGCCTAGCCTTTTCCCAACATGTTGGGGTCGGCTTCCAGTCTAACCGGATGCATGTGTTTTGCATGAAGCAACCTGTCAGACCTCCTCAACTTATTTACCTTTGATAAAACCTGTAATGACTGCCAAAGATGTTTAAATTGACAACAGGGACCTACCAGTTTAACGTGCCTTCCGAAACATGGAAGAACTCGTCACGACAAGATGGTTGCCGAGTTGCTTAACCGATCGATCCGCGCGGCTTTAAGTCAAACTAAAGGCCGATTTACACATTGCGATTTCATTGCCCGTTGCTTGCCATTTTATTGCAGGAATATTTGACAGGCGACCTATTGCACGATTACGTTTACACAGTGCAAGTAGCATCTTGCTGCAATAAAATGGCAAGCAACGGGCAATGATATCGCAATGTGTAAATGAGCCTTTAGCCTTGACTTGAAACTCCGTAAATAAGGCCACAAAATGAAAATTAACGTGTTTATCAAATTAAATATTTTCTTACAAAAGTGACATCAAACTAAGTCGTTCATTACGTTTGAATCCTCACAAAGACGAGGATTTCAGTAAATCTTTTAATTTAAGAGAAAAATCAGTCTCGAATTTTCGAACAAAAGTTAGACGTAAAGAAAACTCAATTTCTTTAGTAATTTGCGGATAATAAACAGATTGGAGTTTTGTTGATTTTCGGGAATGTTCGGGAGTGTTCGGTTTTTTGAAAAGGAAGTACCTACTTATATATTAAATTCTTACCGAGGATGACTGACATGTATTATACATGTGAGAGTATTTTTTTCTGTCAGTAGCGTTTTCATGCGAACCCTGCTGAACCAATTTAAATGAAATTTGTACTACTAGACAGTGCAGAGCCTTGAGCCTGAGGAAGAACAGTCTTCTGTTTACCCTGTTGTGGGAAATAGTTTCCCTGTTACGTAACTTCGCCCGTGCAAACTTTTCTGAAAAATGTTGGTTTGTTTAGAGCATGCACTAAATAAAGATTTATGGGTACATGAACTAGCTACGTAGGATAAATAGATATGAATGATAGATATGCCTAATCTTGCTTAACCAAAAAAATAAGATTTCCATGTGCTTAACTTTGCCTATGATCAATCAACCCTTCGGCTGTCCCTTATGGCCGATTTCTATAAACTTACCTATCCTTTGTTTTGCGGTTAGTGAGTAAATTCAGATATTATCTATACTTATTATAAAACAAAGTCCCCCTGCCGCGTCTGTCTGTCTGTTCGCGATTTACTTGAAAAGTACTGAACGGATTTTCATTCGGTTTTCAACAATAGATAGAACAATTCTTGAGGAAGGTTTTAGTGTATAGTAAGTTTATGTTTTGTACAAACCAACGCCGATCGGGAGCTTTCCAGGAAGCGAAGGGAGGGCGGGCAGCTAGTATTCATATAAATTAAGACAAACAGTCTCTAATCGTAAGATAATGGATAGCTATAATAGTTTACAGAAATGTTACGTGGGACCTGCTCCAAAAAATTAAAGAAACCAAATCGTTTCAGTCTAATAATTTTAATTTCAACAAAGCATTAACAAAATTTACATGAAAACTTTTTGCATTACACACCGGTGCACGGCGTCGTTTACAATAAAGCAGTAAGCGCTTAAAAGCGGCGCACCCATTATACTGTTGATGTTTGAATTATTTTTAGTTTACTTTTTATAAAGCGATTTTATCGCTGTTTAGAGTAGATGTATAGCGGTTTTGCTTCTTCTAAAGATGAACTTTCAGTTTAGTTTTCTATATTTGTGTATGTTGATTGATCTTTATCTTTACAATTTAACTGCCTTTAACTGCCTCGTTGGTCTAGTGGTCGCATAGCCGACTGCTGTGCACGAGGTCTCGGGTTCGATTCCCGGGGAGCGCCGAAATCGCTTTGTGGGTTTTAGAAACTTTCACAAAGCAGCCCGAAGTTGGTGATTGATACACCCGTGCATCGGAGAGCACGTTAATGTCGGTCCTACGCCTAATCTCTCTCCGGTCGTGTCGGATTGCCGTCCCATCGGGTTATGAGAGTGAGGGAATAGAGAGCGCACCTGTGTCAGCGCAAATGCTTGTGCACTATAATATATCCTGCGCAGCTGACTGATCTCCTTATATGAGAACAGCCGCCGTGGCCGGCAGTCGGCTAGGACGCCATCATCTTTACAATCGGTCGAATTATTAAACTATAGCTGTCTAATTTTTAGTGTGTTGACAATGGAATTAGAATGTATTTAGTGTAGTGGTAACTCCTTAATGTTACGTATATATGTCACATTATAATATTCTTGGATATAGGGTTCATCGTATTTAGCTTTATCTAACGTAGATTAGTGACATCTCTCTGTATTACATGTTGGCTGGCTGTTTACACGAAGCGACTGCCTATCTCACCTCCTTAACTCAGTTACCTGCCCAACCAGATGGTAACACTGGTCGTTACATTTTCTGGTTTCAGACTACCCGTAACCTCTGCCAAAGATATTCAAATGAAAGCCGGGACCCACCAGATTATCACGCCTTTCCGAAACTCGGAGGAACTTGTCATGTCCTACGAAGAAAAAAATCATCAAGCAATGCGATAGTATAAGCGGTTGAAACCGCAGTATTTAATATCGATAATATCCAAACAGGTTACCGTAATAACAGTATACAAGCAAATACATAATAGTTACATTTGAGACTACTTGAGCGCACGATAATTTCCACCACACACTTCGGAAAGTGCCAATTACCATCACATACACTTAAGTGCAGAATTGACACCTCGATAACAAGGAGATTGTTGCTGTTGAATTATAACACATATCGGAGCCTAAGATTTCGTATTAAACGTGTAATTTGAGGAAGGTTTAGTGGTATTGTGGGCGGAGAGCCCGAGACGTATTTAATAAATTTTTATTTATTTATTTTATTTTACTATACCATGACGCAACGTGTAACGTTAAATTCCCGAATTTGAACATAGTTCGATTAGAATAATGAGCAGGATCAGTCAAACCACTTTCTAATATGTATAGATTACATTTTTTATCATTTTGATCAAGCCATCAAGTGTGCAAACGAACTCACCAAAAAGCGTAGCGTCGCTGCGTCATCACAAGCGAACGTACTCACCAAAAAGCGACGCATCGCTGACAGGCGAGAAATGATCAGAAAAAAGTTTATGAGCTGATCGACTTCTAATGGCAAAATTACATACCTCATAAAACCTTTAATAATTCAGTCGATTGAATTAAAACCCGTTTGAAATGTCTGTGGTTTTGCACATTCAATGAATAAAACTTAGAGTAGTCAATTTTTTTCATCGGTAGATCATGCATGCACATATAATAACAGCTACTACGGTGCATATCTGAATGCTGCGGGCTCTCGGTCTATTAGTATAGAAGCTCATTATTATAGTTGTGTGTGGGTTTCAACTAGGGATTTAGCAGGAAAACGTCGATTCAATGCAAGGAATATCCGAGGAACATGTGTCCTGGGACTGTTTCTAGGCGTAACGTGTTTAGTTTTTGTTCTAGACAAGTCTATTGGGGATTGTGCTAAATGTACACAGAATTACTTCTTTTGTCTTAGGAAGCTAAAAACTAAAATGCTAAGGAAAAGGTTTTGCTGCCGGGATTTCGGGATTGTTCAACAGAGACACCGCGGTACTGGGCTCCAGAAGGAATATGGTGGGTTTTAGCCAGTAAAATCTAACACTTCCTCACGCTACACCCACAGCGGAAGGGGTTATCTGAGAATTTCCCATCTCAAAAAGTATATTCATATCAATATTATATCAGAAACGATTTAGTTTTCGAATAGTTTTTGTTCTAAACTCAATACTACTGTATTAATTTCTAATCAAATAGCTCATAAAGGACCAAAATCAATCCACCACCACAAAAAACTGCAAGAAAACAAGAAACAAAAAACAAAAGAACAAACAACATAATTCCCAAAGTAATCCCAAGTTTTTAGAACACGTACAGACAGAAAATGCGACAGGCATTCGCAATTTAAACTGAGTCCGAACTCATTTACAAATGGTCACCCTAGTCGGACGTAAACTACATTCTTCAGCGCCAAGATACAGCTTGTTCCAGCTTCGGGCACCATGATTTACATAAAAAGCGGACAGTCCATGTCCCGCTTGCTCGTAATTGGACAATTTTGTTACTCCACTTTTTTAATACTATGCGCTTTTGCAGTATTTGCTTGATGTTACTAGGTAGAGAAGTGCAGAAGATTCACTTTCCTGATTTCTTTCAATTACATTAAATACCGTACCTTATTTTAAGTTCTGTAAGTATTTTTCCGAAAAATGACTTTCCTTTATTTTATGAATCGGAAAACAGCCTCTTTTGTTTGTAATTTTTTTTTCATTCATTTATTCCATATATTTTTAAATATTTTATAAATACATATAAAAAAAAAACAAAACATTTAAAAATACAAAAATAGTCCCCCATTTCATAAATCTCAGTTATGAAATGGAGATGTTTTATCTTGTTACCCAGAAACAGTCTAACTTCAATGGAAACTCGACCGTAAGGTATTAGAGAAAAGATTGAATATTTCCTTGGCAATTTCTGGTGGAACTACTGAATATTCCTTTACAGTATTTGGCTGTTAGAGTATACTTGTTTATGCAACTGTCAGTGTTGTTTTTAGCCAATCATTACTGGAACTGAAAATTGGACAGCCATGTTGCTTTTTGGTAGCAACTGAGGAACCCAAATTGGATGTTCCTGCAGTCGTAAAAGTTATTGATATTTTGAAAATACCGGTGTTTTTTTAAGTTTTGGAGGTGATAATAAAGCTGATCACATTAATTCATCACTATCATCAGCATTTTACTGTCCTATTGCAGGGTACAGGCCTCTTCTTAAACAGAGAAGGAATGAGCGTCAATTACAATAATGAGCACATTTATTTGAAAAGAAGTTATATTAGCTTGTTTGGTCTGAAATTGTATCAACAGACTTATATTTGTGGGGCTGGTTTTTTAACTACCAGGTATCCGGGCATACAAATTTGAAATTATTAAAACGAAAGTACATACATAAATACCTATTGACCTAATTTGCATTAAGCTAGGTACCTATATGCTATTCGAGTTGTACTAGTTTTTAAAAACTGCTTTTTTATATCGATGGGAAATCATCAGTATGACCCCTCCCGCTGTGTTTGATAGGGGAAGGGAGTGTCAGACTTTTACTGACTAAAACCCACCGTGTTCCTTCGGGAGCCCTTTGTGTGCCAGTAGTAACTCTTTCGAACAACCCGCAGTAAAAACTGCTTCAAGTTCTTAAAAATACAATCAAGTAATGAGCCTGGTTACTGCATTAATATAAAGTGAAACTTCGTCATAAATTCAGGCGGCAATCACTGTCTCGATTTAAATCGAATGGAGTTGATTGATCATACTTCACCACGTTTTTTCATCTTTTAAGTTGAGAAACTTTCAACCATCCAACTCCATGAATAAAAGAATTTCTTTTGAGAAACTTTACGTTGCCTTAGTTTTTCTTTTACTTGTGTTTTTATTAAAAGGAATGTACGGTGATTTTTTATGATTTTCATGTACGTTTTTTTTTGGACTTTTGTAATGAACGTGGTGTGAATGAGCTAAAAGGTGCGATGTAATCTATTTTAACATTATGTGGTCGTATTTTTAAAAGTTTTTTTTATAGATTATTTATTCGAATTTATGTTTTTTGATTACGATTTTGGTAGGTGTATGTTTCGTATGAAAAACCACATGTGTCATACCCATGTAAATATCGGACCTTGACCATTTTGCGCTTTAAAGTTGCAGAGATAAATTCTTCAAAAAGAGATATGCCCAAAGTTCAGAATGTTCAATTCTTTTTAACACAAATAACCTCAAAGTGTTACCCATTTTTAACCTCCTTTATTTCACTAACCCAGCTCAAAAACTTTTGGAACTTTCTAGAACATTCTCTCAGCATACTCGCTCATTACGTACCAAGCACGTTCCTACCAGATTGCTTTAATGTCTCTATCGGAACAGTTGACTAGACCTTAACCTCGGATGACGGGTTACAGAGATAGTTTATGGGCCAAGTTTGGTTGGCCCGTGTACACAGTGGCTGGTAATGGCTGTGTGAGGTTCCGAAGAAAGGTGGGAGTTGGTTTTTGATTGAGGTATTGGATGTGCCGTGTGGTTTATGGTTGTTGATTTTAATATTAAGTTGTTTTGATGAACATAAGATAAGCCTCTTGGTATATATATCTTGCTATGCAAATATTCGGTATTAGACGATTTTGGTACCTATGTAACAGCGTTTTCACACCAGTGGAGTTACCGCTCGGGTTTTCTGATCGATTCGTACGGGAGCACGCGTGTCTTCGTGTGACAGTAAACAATTGACAACTACTCGTTCAGACGATGATGAAAATATGCGACCGATTTTTGTCGAGCGGATAATCAGATGGTGTATAAGCGCTGTAAGCGTCGACTTCTATACAAGTCAATGGTAATGAGTTGAGACACCGACTTCTAAAGCTATGTCAAAAATGTTTTTCGAAGTCACTTTTCTGTATATACTTTTCAATTTTAATAATTATTTTCTAAAAGTTAAAAAGAAACCCTATCACATAACCATGGCAAGTAAAATAATAATTATTATAACGTACTTCAATGATTGATAGTTTTCTTCGACGTCTTTCAAAGATATAATTATTACACGTTGATAAATTGTCGTGTCATTAATTTCCATTAATAAATCATCAGGTGCAGAGAGGTTTTCATTAGTAATTTTTGATTTTCCAAAGTACGATGTATTTAGTTGCAAAATTTTTACTCTATATTATAAATGCGAAAGTAACTCGGTCTCTCTATCTGTATGTCGCGCTTTAAATAATAAATGTTCTTTTTATTTATTTATTAAATACTAGCCGTTTTCCCGCGGTTTCACTCGCATCCCGTGGGAATTACTGCCCGTACCCGGATAAAATATAGCCTATGTCACTCGTGGATAATGTAGCTTTCGAATGGTGAAAGAATTTTTAAAATCGGTCCAGTAGTTTTTGAGCCTATTCATTACAACCAAACAAACAAACAAAGGTTTCCTCTTTATAATATTAGTATAGATTTATTATAAATTATTGAACTGAGTTAAATATTTGGTAATTACACAAATTGTCTAAGAACTTTCACAGTTTATTTTCATCCATATGCGGGAAGTCTTATTACAAGTATTTTACACAGTTGGATAGCTACATAAATAAGCAATATATAGCTTGAATTGTTATAGGTGTTGAACTGATAAACTAGGTACATAAGTATAAATCCTATTTAACTTTCCACCTCGACCACGCCCAAATAATAAACTTATCACAGTTATCACACAAAAGTTGACCGTAACGGTAATCGAACCCGGGATTGTCATTCGCCATTATGCCAACCGGGTCGAAATATTCTTGCTAAGAAAAGGTTATATTCATTAGTACGCAGCCTGCGCTTGCCACAGCTTGGGATAATGTCTGCTTCCCGGAGAACTATCCGGCGGCAATTTATCGCCCCTCCGCCTCGCCCGTCCGCGCCAGCTATGAATAAAACTTTACATTTTATTATAATTTTTTTAATCTTGCAATTTTTCGTCTTATTAAAGTTTCTGTGTGGGTGTAGGTGAGCTTGTGTGAGTTGAAAAGTTTATTAGTTTAAGTTGCTGGAAAGGACTTTACTGTATGTTTGCTAGTAATAAGTACACGAATAATGTTTTTTAATTGTAGCGCTTAAGTTTAATAGGTGAATGACAGATTTTTCTTCACTAATTTAAAGTTTTGTAATACCAATATTACTTATCAGAATTTTATAGATATGCAATGACTGCAATCTATTAATGTGGCTGGGTGTTTTGTTTGTACTATTGCTGGATTGCTATAACCGATCTCTCAGTTGTTTTACGATTAGAAATTAAGATTTGACATAAGCTCCATATAAATTAAGAAATCAATCAACGAAATTAATCGCAAAACTCCGGATAAATTGCTTATTAAAATTGGCCATATGAAGATTTGAGCAAATGCCAAATATGTGTATTCGAAAATCACCCTAGCTAGACCAGCAAATTTAAAATTCCCAGCCAAAATAAAAAATAACACCGGCACTTATATAATTTATTTTATTGGAAAGACAATAAATACACGCTTATAACCATTAAAAAGCTTCGGGAATCGACGCGGGACTTATTTATTCCGTTCCAAATGGATTGAAAGTGATTGATGCGAGCATTCGCGCCATTCCTATAAAAGTTGCTATAAATCACTTTATTGCCTATTGATGGCCGCAGTTGGGTAAAAGAGGTTATGTGGTTTTGGAAAATTGAAATTTTGTACAAAATTCATTCTGGCCTTGTCTTAATTGTGTTAGGACTCAACACAACATCCATGGAGTTTCTTGTCAGTTCTTTTCAATGAGACCCATTTCTTGGAACCGTGCAACTAGCTTGACGTTTCGAAAGAGCTTTTATAGGCCTATTTGAAATAAAAAAAAAAATAGTTTGATTTCATTCACAACACAACTTTTCTGTGTGACGGCAGCTGACAAGTTTATTTCTTCAATGGTATGGATGTCTTATCTCATAAAAGCGGATGAGCCATAGGTACTTGTGTGTGTAAATACAGATGCACATTGTCTTTGTATGCGTAAATGCGTTCAGTGGTGGTTGAATCGCCTAAATATTTAAAGACAATACGCAAGTACAGACAAATCTGTTAAATTTCTTCAATAGACTTTCAACCTTATCACAATAGTGTAAGGTTAATGTTCGATTGGTAAAATTTGACAGATTCGGGTAGGTTGACATTTACGCAATATGGATCACCGCTTTGATGAGATAAAGTATCTGTATAAGTATACCTATTTCATATTTTACTTTGCACAACTGCTGCAAGTTTAATCTCGTGTTCATTTTGTCATTAGAATTTCAGTAATTAATATTCAATTTATTATTCAAATTAATGCAAGTTTGAATAATGTATAACTGCCCCCCACTGCCAAAAACTTCGTAATAAATCATGATCTTATTCATTTACATAAACCAAAATAATCTAACTTTTAAATATCATAAGTAGGTACCTATATTTATGTATACTACTGATTCATTAATTCCCAAAATCACCTTACAATACTTACTTAAAATCAATGTAGGTATCTTCATTTCATTCAACACCTATTAGCCCAGAATTCTAACCAGCTCAGCACAAACAAACCTATATCTATAACTTTATCACATCTAGTACCAAAACAGCATCCCACCACTCAGTATCTAAAACTGTACTAAATGCATCGATCCACAACTTCGCATATGTACAGGCAACAGCAGGTCAACGTATACGAATCTGTCAAATTTAACCAATCAAAAATTAACCTACCTCCACTGTGATAAGGTTGAAAATCGATTGCAGAAATTTGACAGATTATGGTAACTTGATGTGCTGTCGTCTGTACCTACACTACGATAAGCGCCAGTCTCGAAATATGCACATGTGCACCTTCGGGTTACATCTTAAAGTTGGGTTACAACTTAAAGTCGGACTACAACCTGCTGTAGGCTACAACGTAAAGTTGCTTTTAGTTATTGTAGTTTGGTTGTAAAGATGTTGTGTCTGAATATTGGCTATTGTGATAAGGGAAGACAGTTTTGAGCTATCTAGAATTGGTATGGGCGACACAGTCAGTCGTATGCGGCTGAAATGAGATGGTACAACTACTGGAATCAGTCCAATTATATTAGAGATAGCATACTTCCACTCTAAGTTATATTCTGTACGTATTTTTATCTGGGTATTTGGAAGTACGCGCACATTTTAAAAGGAAAAAGATTTTTTTTATAATATTTTCATTCATTCATGATATTTTAATTATGTCAAACTATTCCCCGCTTTTTCCGAAGAACTAATTTCCGTAATCCATGCCCATAGGCTACTTTTTAGTTGGTTATCTTTCTATTTATAGTCCTATCTCAAGTTGAAGATTTCATTTGAATCTGTTCAGTAGCATTGGTGTGAAAGTTCAATAGACAGACATACACCTAGACAGAGATACTTTCGTATCTGTACTAATATTATAAAGCGGAAGAGTTTGTTTGTTTGTTTGAATGCGCTAATCTCAGGCACTACTGGTCCGGTTTGAAAAATTATTTCGGTGTTACATAGCCCATTTATCGAGGAAGGCCATAGGCTACTTTTTATTCGGGTGCGCCGAGCAATTCCGCTGGCAGAAGCTAGTATATAACAGTTTTAAGTGTATTAAGAAATGTGTATATTTTGAAATCAAAGGAAGTTGAGAAAATGTAGAATACAATTTCCTAATTACGGATACTTGTTGAAACCTAACAACGTAAGTATAATCCTTTATAATAATAATTACAAACTCGTCAAGACGACGTGTGTCTGTAAGACAAAGCTATTTATTTAAAGCCTAATCACACCAAACTGATAACAGACCGATTAAGGAAAACCACCGTTTGACATAAATTATAAATTCCATCATCATCCATTTCAATAGAGGGCTTGCTGGGTAGAAGACGTCAGATAGTCGCTTTATGTAAAACACTGGTACTGCATAGCATCTAGTCATCTGCCTAGCCTTTTCCCAACTATGTTGGGGTCGGCTTCCTGTCTAACCGGATGCAGCTGAAGCCAGTGTTTTACATGGAGCGACGCCTGTCTGACCTCCACAACCCAGTTACCCGGCAACCTGGCACCCCTTGGTAAGACTGGTTGTCAGACTTTTTCTGACTACCCGTAACGACTGCTATAGATGGTCAAATGACAGCCGGGACCCACCAATTTATCGTGCCTTCCGAAACAAGGAAGAACTCGTTATGACAAGATTGTCACCCATCCACGGACCGACCGCGCCAAGCGTTGCTTAACCTTATGATCGATCGATCCGCGCGGCTTTGACTTAGCCACGAGCTCTTCCCTGCATAGCATCTAATGAGATTGGAAATAGCTGCAAGCGTAGTTGGGAAAAGGAGCAAAAGAATAGATGAGACTCATTTTTACCAACCACATAAACTATTTAATAAAGATATCAAAGTTCATTTTTCTAGATATGTAGATAGAGGTTTAGAAAAGCTGACGTTTATGTTTGCAGTGAAAATGGGCTTTATTGTTCTTAAAACGACTGGTCACCAAAGCAAGATTGGACGAGATGGCAATGGAAAATTCCTGCATAATATTTTTTTGTTTAATCAACCGATTACGTAATCAACGGTGTTGGTGGAATTGGTCTTCAGACATTTACAATTTAATGCTCATGAGTTTCTCTTTGTCCTGTTTTTAGATTCAAAGACTGAAGTCTGAAGTAATAGAATTTCTTAGAATTCTGTCTGGTTTGAGTAATGTGCTTAATTAAGATGTTTGAAGTGATCTTGGAATCTTGTTTTATTTGATGAAAGAAATATTGAATTGTAAGTAGAAAGTGTCAATCTATATAGATATTATGAAGCTGAAGTTTTTTTGAATAATGGGAGGAGCCGATGGTTAAGTCTCAGTCGCGCGCGGAAGCAACGCTTGGTGGGACCCTGCTGTCATTTGAACATTTTTGGCAGTCGTTACAGGTAGTCAGAAACCAGAAAGTCTGACAACCATTCCCTTAAACAGGGTATATCAGGTTGGCCAGGTAACTGGGTTGTGCAGTTCAGACAGGCAGTTGCTCCATGTAAAACACTAGTTCTCAGGTTATACTGAAAGCTGACCAAGATTGCTCTGTTCATATGATGTAATATGTTTGAGTGAGACCTGGTTATTGCCTGGGATATTTAACTCTGAATTGTTTGATGACAGATTTAGTGTATACAGATGTGACAGGGATTATAGTTCTAGATCGGACAAAATGGGTGGAGGGGTTCTTATTGCTATAAAGAAGGGTTTATCAGTTGATGAAGTTAGCGTCAGACCTTCTAATGACACAATGTCAGCAGACATTTTATCATTGAGTATTTGTGTTCAAAAACCTACTTTAAACTCTAAACTAAGGTTATTTTGTTGTTATTTTCCACAGACTAATTCTCAGATTAATGAAGAAGTTTTATTTTATGATCAAGTTTCTCAGTCTGTACTAACTCATCCAAATGATTTATTTTTCATAATAGGCGACTTTAATATAAGAAATGCAGACTGGTTGTCAGCCGAACAAAATAATCAAGCTGTTTTAAACTCAACAGGTACGGACCCTTTAGTTTGTGCACTAACAAACTTTTTGTCATTCAATGACTTTTCACAATATAATCTTATTATGAACACAAATAATAGACAACTTGATCTCGTTTTAAGTAATTTAAATTGCACAGTTACCAAATCTGCATTCCCATTGGTAACCGAGGACCCTCATCATCCGGCTTTAGATGTTGTTGTACGATGTATAAAATTAAAGACATTACATCCCCCACCGAAAACGACCCGTATGTTTGGTAGTGCTGACTATGATGCCATTAACACTCTACTTTGTTGTACAGATTGGGAAACTGTCATAGATGAGAATAATATTGACGAATCATTATTGAGATTTTATAGTGTTTTAGATGAAGTAATAAGTGCTCATGTTCCTACTAAAACCACATATAATAAGGATAAATATCCCATATGGTACTCCACAGCATTAACTAAAATTATTAAAGAAAAATTAAAGTTCCACAAGAAATGGAAATGTTATGGTCAGTACAAAGATTATTCAACTTTTGTGCTTTTGAGGGACAGACAAAAAAGAGTTGCTAAGGAATGTTATGACAATTATATTAAAAAAATTGAAAATAATATATCAAAAAATAGTAAACAATTCTGGGCTTTCGTCGAGAGTAAAAAGAAATCAAATTATCTCCCTGATAGTCTACACCTGGATGATGCTGTATCTTCAGATGGTAAAAACATAGCAAACCTTTTTAACAATTACTTCAGCTCCGCTTTTGAAAATGATATTCCGACCAATTTTAATTTCGTTAATCAGAATGAGACGTCTTTAAATCTTAGTGTAATTTACATTCCCTTAAATACTGTTGCAAAATACCTTAAAATGCTAGACATTAATAAGGGATCTGGCCCTGACGGAATTCCCCCTCTATTCCTGCAACGATGCCACGAAGCTCTGTCGGTCCCTTTACATAAATTATTCAATGTATCGTTGCGACTTGGTATCATGCCAATCTCATGGAAACGTTCATTTGTTGTCCCTATCTTTAAGAGTGGTGACAAACATGACATTAAGAACTACCGTCCCATTTCTAAGCTTAGTGTCATACCTAAATTGTTTGAAAGTATTGTGTGTGATATGATTACGCCGCTCGTTAGGCCTTTATTGGTACCGGAACAGCATGGCTTCACAAGCAAAAAATCTACTGAAACTAACTTGTGTGATTTTATTGATAATGTGACACTAGCTATGGATAAAGGCTATCAGGTGGACGTCGTGTATACCGATTACTCAAAGGCCTTTGATAAAATTTCTCACAAAATATTGATATGTAAGCTCGAGAGCATCGGTATACACGGCGACTTACTTCGGTGGTTGGAGTCTTACTTACGAGATCGTAGTCAGGCCGTTACTATTAAGGGTTATTGTTCAACATTTTTACCGATTACATCCGGTGTACCCCAGGGCTCGCATCTCGGACCCCTCCTATTTAACATATATATAAATGATGTCTATTCAATCTTTGGTAATTCAATTTTTTTGTTATATGCTGATGACAAGAAAATTTATAAAGTTATTAAAAATAAAGATGATTGCCAAGGACTTCAAAATGATATAAATAATTTATCTAAATATTGTACTAATAATATGCTTTATCTCAATGTAAAAAAATGTCATATAATTACATATACAAGGAAAAAGAAATTTATAGAGTACTGTTATAAATTAAATAATGAGAATATTAAGAGGGTGTCTGAGGTGCGAGATCTGGGAGTCCAGTTAGATAGTAAGTTGATCTTTGATAAACAAATCGCGTCGATTGTTAGCAGGGCTTATCGTATGTTGGGTTTTGTGATGAGAGTCACTAAAGACTTTAAGCGTTTGTCGACAATATTATTGCTGTATAAGACTATTATCAGGCCTATTGTGTACTAAGATATTATAGGCCATCACTCGATATATTGCGTCTGTTGGTTGTGGAACCCACAATACAAAGTATATATTGAGCAAAACAATGGATCCAAGATAAATTGAATAGGCATATTTTATGGAGATGTCATAAGCGTAAACATAATTATTTAGAAAAAATACCACATTACCTTCGTTAGAGACAAGACGAAAGGAACAGACCTTTTATTTTATATAAAATATTAAGAGGCCAAGTCGACTCTCCCTACCTCCTGAATAGGATTGGTTTGGATGTCCACGTATAAAATTCTCGTAAAAAATCTCTATTTTTGTTCCCACCGCAAGAACTAATTAGGAAAAAACATATTTGTCTCAAGATCATGCAGACTGTATAATACCTCATGAATAAAAGTAATAACATACCCTTTATTGATATCTTTCACCTTTCTTTTCTAAATTTTAAAAAATATATACACGATTGTTTGGTTTCTGCTCCGGATAGTTAAGAAGAATTTTTTTGGTTTTTATAAATGTTTTATTTTGATATTAACTCACATATTGATATTGTTTACTTTTAGTCGTATTCATACCCGTTTAAACATTGTTCTAGCGTAAATGCATAGTTTTAGTGTGGAAACTGTTTTGGATCATGTATGACTTATGTTGTGTAATTCTTTTATGTTTCTAAGAATCTGTTTGTTTCCCAAATTATAAATAAATAAATAAAAAAAATAAACTTGTATAAAATCTAAATCGGTTCTCAAACTGTAAAAAGATGCCTAAAGTATAACAAAGTTTGCTAGAATATATAACAAAAATATCAATTATAGAGGTCACGTTAGACCACTTACCCTTGCTGGGCGAATCAACCGATCATCCATAAAAGTTATCGCAAACGCTTGAGCGCGGTCGGTTCGTGATGGGAGAAATTCTTTTCGTAACAATTCCTCCGTTTTCTGAAGACACGTGATTTGTGAGCCCTGACTGTTATTTAGACATTATTGATGTAGTCTATAAGCCATGAAAAGTCTGATATTCAGTCTTACCTAGGGCTAACAGGTAGCTCAGGTAATGGTTTGAGGAGTTCAGATAGGAAGACGTGTACATGTAGCACCCTAGAGCTTCATGACTGTCATGCATGGACTGTCAGCTGCTTGAGCCTGAACCACATAATCGGAATTACTACAACTATTTAGCCTAAGGAATAATTTGATTCAGACACTTATATTGTTAAAGATGATCGTGTGCATGGTGATAGCGGGGATGTAGTGACACTTGAAGTTCCGAGTGCTCCATGGAGAAGCCTATGTCCCTTCACGTCCGACCAAAGTGAAAGTGGTGGGTATTCCAGTGAAGCGTGATGTACACCAAGGGGAGCTCGTGATACAGTTTAAAGGTCCTCCGGAGGTTTTTTAGTCCTCAGTCTGCTCAATCGATTGTCCTTGTTGTTATTGCATTGACGCCGACTATAGTTTTAACGGGGGAGAAGGGAAAAGAATAAGTAGATCCTGACTATCTCCTCATTTTATATTTATTTATTGCATTGCTATAAGGCAGGCTACATCCTTATCGCGCTTTTCCAGCCCACTATTTATCCCATCATATTTGCCCAAGCAGTTATTCGCATGTTTGTAAAACACCCAAAACCCCCGAGAATCCCGGTAACTGAGTAGAAACAGGGGATGAAATCGCCGTTGGAATGCGTTTTTTTTGTCATAGGCATATTATATTGCTGAAAGGCGGATGTGGCAAGAGTAGCCAACTTAGTGTTTCCATGGGTCTTTCAGGAGCTGGCCGCCGTGGTATTCCATACCTTCATTCTTCATAACGTGACTGGATAAGTGGAACTGTAGTACTTGACCAGCAAATTATACTGTTTCTAAATCATGATCATAACAGGCTACAACTTCATAGTTCTCCATTTCTGATAAATCTGTCATCACATCACAATAGTTACCTTTGCACCATAATTTAAGAATCAGTCTAACATAAATATTAGGGAACGTCTTTGGATGTCATTCTAAGGTATAATTGTCCAGTTAAACTATGCGTTAACTATGTCATTATTATCATTTGAAGTGGTCTCAAAGGGGCTTGAGGTGTCTCGGCTTTATTTCGCTCCAAAAATTCAGAACTCCTTACCTTGGTCATTATGATCTCACAGAGATATTATCTGCCTAGCTTTTTCACAACTATATTTATCTATGCGGTTTTAGCGGACCCGGGCCGAAAGGTTGCAACGGGACAACGAACGCTCGTGATGATGAGATTGATAAATTTTTGCGGTCGTTTCCAGTCTCACCGGATGTAGCTGGGTAGTTGTTTTAGATTCTGATGTCCTCAACCCAGTTATGCCTGTAAACGATGCTAGAAGATATTCAAATGAAAGCCCAGATCCCATTAAACACGGAGAACTCACATGACAAGATGTCATTCCACCACGGCGTTGCTGAACTTATAATTGATCGACCCCACGTGGCTTTATATTTTATTCCGGGCTTCCTGTGGTTCTTGGTAAGCGAGATGTATGATGAGAATGATGGGGAAACCATCGGCCTAATTCGATAATAACCATGCTACGCTACGTATGTTCTCTCGACGGCTGATAGGAATGAAAAGATGACAGATTATCATTCTGGCTTACTGGTATGGTCTTCAAAGTCAAAAGGTGTGATTTCAAGAAACTGCCTAGGAACAATATTTTTAAAAGCAGAAGCGAAGGTATACAATTTGTTTTGACTTAACACTAAAATTGAGTTATTAGGAAGTAATGCTTCTAAGTTAATAATTGAAGAAAACGAGTGTAATCACTAGGCAGGTTTAAAAGCTCTGTTTGGAGCCTGAAAGTTGGTAAGTAGGGAGTAGGCAGGTTGATAGCTGGACCCTCAGGTGTCATGATCTGCGGTTTCAAATTTCGCCGAGGCAACCTCACCCTTCAACGCAACTCATGTCCGTTAAACCACGTTTTGTTGTAATTTTCCTTTGACTGTCATTTTGTCCGCCATATGTAACAAGCAGTAGCCGACCGATTGCTTGTTAAGTTTTCTATAGCTAGCCCACTAACATACAAAGGTTTATTGTTATCTGTACTGAATTTATATTACCTTTTATTAATTATTCTTAAAAAAAAGATAGGTATTTAAATAAAATATATATTAAATTTCCATTAAATAACAACCATGTCGACTTTAATATTCAATTATTAGCGTGTCCCAGTATCGTCAAAAATATAACAAAAAATGACGAGTATGGGTCAAGCTATGGGTTCTGCAAGTACAGTAATGTCACACGGATAAAATAATCATAATGAAAAATAACTCCATTTTATAATTAATCGATAGATTGATAATTATAACACTACTTCAACCAAAATATCCAAACTTAACAAAACAGCCCACTAACCGACAACACAAAGACATCTAATGTAATAAGTCGGGCGTACAGATCAGTATCTGAATTAAAAAAATATACAAAAATTCCTCAGTTCTCACTTTGATTGCTCATGGTGATTTAAACCTATTAAATTTGACTGAGTTTGTTTCACTGTAATTATAGCATATATAATCTAAAATATATTGGCAATTAAAAACTTTTTGTAAGACATGGCTATAATTAGATAATCGGCATTTTTTTCAAAAACTGACAGACTACATGGGGACAGACTGTCGAAATACAGACGTTTACTTATATTGGTTTTTATAGCAGCGAGCAATTCGTCTCGAGTGAAAGCCTCGCTGTATTGCTTATGTTTATTGATTTCTGCACGTATAATGGAGTAGAGTGACCCAATTTGATTATATTTTTTTTATTTTATTTTTTTTTATTATTTTTTGTTTTTAAGTTAGTTTTTAGTATTTTTTATTAATAAATATTTTATTTGTTTTGATTAGTTTGTTTATTTTTTTGTAATTAATATATATATTTTTTGATTGTTATAATAATTTTTTTTTTTTAATTTTTTTTTGTTATTGTTTTTTTATTTGCATTATTTTTATTTTATTTTATTAATTTTTATTTTTTTTTTTTATTTTAATTATTTTATTTTTTTTTTTAATATTTTTTTTTTGTATTTTTTATTATTTATTTTTTTTTTAATTTTTTGTTTTTTTAATATTTTTTTTTATTTTATTTATATTTTTTTTTTAATATTGATTTTTTATATTTATTTTTATTTATATTATTTTTTTTAATATTATTTTATATTTTTTATTTTTTTTTTAATTTTGTTTTTTTATTTTTTCTTATATTATATATTATTTTTTATATTTTTATTTTTTTTTTTATATGCTTTAAATTTTTTTATTATTATTATTAATTTATTTTGAATTTTTAGTTTTTATTTTTTTTTTATTTTTTTTTTTTTATTATATTAGTTTATTTTATTTTTTTATGTTAATGTTTTTTATTTTTTGATATATTTTTATTTTTTTGAATTTTTTAGGTGTTCTTTTTGATTTTTTTTTAATTTAGTTTCATTAGTTTTTTTGTTATGTGGTTTATTTTTTTATTTTTAAATTTTTTTTAAGGTATTTTAATTATTTTTATTTATTTATTTGTTTTTTTATTTTTATTTTTATTAGGTTTATATTTTCTTTTTTTTTTGAATTATAAAATGATAGTTTTGTAATGGTTTAATTTTAATTTTTCTGTTATGTTTTTTTAGTATTGTTTTTGTTTGATTTTTTAATTTATTTTTATGTATTGTAATTTTATATTGATTTATTTTTTAGATGGTTTAGTTATATTTATAAGTTTTATATCTTATGTGTTTTAGGTTATTTTTATTTTATTTATTTTATTTTTGTTTTTTTTTTTAATGTGTATTCGTTTTTTTTTTAGGTTATTTTATTTTGTTCTTTTTAATATATTTTTTTTGATTTTTTTTTTTTTTTTTTTTTTTTTTTTTTTTAATGTTTTTTTTTTTATTTTTTAGTTATATAATTATGTTTTTTTATTTTTTAGGTTTGTTTATGTTTTTTTTCGTATAATATTCAAGGAGTTTGAAGTTATTTATATTTGCTAGTGCATATTCTATGTGGCATTGGTTTAACGAAAAGTGGTATATAGTTGTTTTTGGTTTTAACGTCTATTGTTGGTTATTGTTAGAAAGGAATAACATTAGATTATTGGTAGATCTAAAAACGTCTCGAAAATGTAAGGTGTAAACGTAATTGTTTTGTTGGCTAATAAAGTAATCAGCTTATGTAGTGATAAAAATTTATTATTTTATTTAACGTACGTTTCTTCATTCAACGAATACCT